>CM056059.1:131462128-131754628 GCA_029574335.1 Rana kukunoris
AGGAGACGTGACGTCTACCCTGAAAGGTCATATCTATGAGTCGCCTAGTCTGGGTAAATGGTTAGTTAATTAGCTCAAGTTAATTTATGTTCTGGTTACCTCCTCTTTAAACTGTATATAAGATTGTATTCTTGGTTAAACACTCTATGTTCAGCAGACAAACAAGTCTCGTCTCGTTGTGTGCTTGAGAGCAGCTGGAAGATCTGATATCTATATCCAGACTCATAGGAAGCGGTTTATGACGAAAGCACTCAAGCGGAGTGTGGGACGTTCCGTTACACTCTGGGTTACTGACTCAAAGTATTGAAGTCAGAAAGCCAGACAGCTAGCATTTTCAGAAGGTGGTCAGCAACATGCTCTAAAAGAGACAATATTTTTTTTCCATGGCTGGTAGTGCTGCTGTGAATGGCTCCTCTCTGGTGTAACAGACTGCGACTGAGTTCCTTGTGGTTGGCGGTGGAGGATTTTTATTGGTGGAATATTGCTGTCCAAGTCTGGTCTTGAGCTGCATCTGGTGACAGAGTTCAACAGTCTTCTCTAAAATAATAAGTGAGCACAACAAACCAGAAATGTCGTCCTCTTCGTTGCGGCTGCCTCGCTCCTCAATAATGGTTCCAGTCTTCTTTTTGGCAACGTATGGACGTCCGATTGTCATCTTCCCAGCACGTTTGGCCCCTTTTACAATGGTTTTAGAAAGTGTCCTGAAATAGTCAAGAGTCCCCAATCAGTAAAGGACTATCTGCAGTTAAAGGGTCCACACACACTGAACTTACATGGGTTGTGGCTCCACCCTAGAAGGAACATATATGGAAGTCCTTACCGGAAAGAGGTGTTTTTTTCCTTCTGCTTCGGAAGGATGATAGGGGGCGCCGCCTGTCCTGCAGCAAAAGCAAACATGCTGAAGATGGAGACGGGGTAGCGGAACTTCGTCAGCTGCTTCTTGAAAAGGTCCACCATCTCCGGGCTGACCTCCTCATCGAATGCTACTTTAATCAGCTGCGGGAGACAAAAAGAAGAGACGTTCCTGAAATCAGACACCAGAAAAGCTTATTCTCTGAAGAAGACATATTGTTAGAGAAGAAAGAAAACCCAGTGCCAGATTACCAAACAATCAGAGTCGCTGACTTCAATGGCTGGCTGAATGCCCCAACTGCAGGGCCCTGGCTGCAGGAAAATGATGTGCTTTACTTGTTTCCCCTCCGGCCGGGAGAACACAATGTCTCGGCAGGAAGGATTCCCCTGTCAGCGCGGTCTGTGTTGATGGGGGAATCGTAAAAATGTATTTCTTGCAACCAGTGGTCTATGGCCTGCCTGTTAAGGACCTTGCATCTTTTTGCGATTCGGCACTGCGTCGATTTAACAGACAATTGTCCAGTCGTGCGACTTGGCTCCCAAACAAAATTGGTGTCCTTTTTCCCCCACAAATAGAGCTTTCTTTTGGTGGTATTTGATCACCTCTGCGGTTTTTATTTTTTACAAAAATAGAGTGACAATTTTGAAAAAAAAAATATATATATATTTTTTACTTTTTGCTATAATAAAAAAAAATCTATAAAACAACATTTTTTTCCTCAGTTTAGGCCAATACGTATTCTTAAACTTTTTTTTTTTACCAAAAATATGTAGATCGATTTACAAATAGCGTTAACAAAATAGCAGATAGTTTTATTGCATTTTTATAATTTTTTTTTTTTACTACTAATGGCGGCGATCAGCGTTTTTTTTCGTGACTGCGACATTATGGCGAACACATCGGACAATTTTGACACATTTTTGGGACCATTATCATTTTCACAGCAAAAAATGCTATAAAAATTACTGTGAAAAGGACAGTTGCAGTTTGGGAGTTAACCACTAGGGGGCGTTGAAGAGGTTAAGTGTGACCTCATATGTGTTTCTAACTGTAGGGGCAGGGCTGGACGTGTGATATCATTAATAGTCTTTTCCTATATCAGGGAACAGACGATCAATGACACTGCCACTGTGAAGAACGAGGAAGGTGTGTTTACACTCACCTCTCCTCGTTCTTCAGCTCCGGTGACCGATCCTGGGACACGGGCGCAGTCACGGAGCTTCGGACCGGGTCGCGAGCGTGCCGGCGGCGGCGCACTCGCGACCCCACGGCTGGGCTTAAAGAGACAGGTACGTGATTGTGCCCAGCCGTGTACGTATATCGGCGTGAAGGGGTCCTTAAGTGGTTGAAGAATACCTAAAAACAAAAATGGTATACAGTTTACAGTGTGCACGACTTTGTGTCCCAAGCATGTCGAGATCCAATGGGGTAAAGGCGATCTAGTTCGCATGTGTAGCGCTATACAAGTCATTCATTCATTCTATAAATGTGGTTACTGCCTTATTTTCCAACAGAAAATACCTGTTGAGCCTGCCAAAAATGGTGTATCCTTGTCGCTTCCTGTGAGGTGCACTGAAGGTTATCTTCCTTCCTAGCCATGTTCTGTAAACTATCAAATGCTCTGACCTTCATTTAATAGAAATGAAGCAATAAGGACTTGTGTAGTCCATATCCAGAGAGCTGGCTAGTGTGACGACCACAGCTTTCTCCATAGACACAGTGAAGGGGTAATGTAGCCACCCTGGGACAGGACTACTAGGTGAAAATTGACCTTGACAAAAACAAATGTAGCCACCACACCAAGGAGGAGGGGTAAGCCGATGTATATTCAATTTGGGGTTTGGATACGCTTTAAAAGGAGGATGCATCTAAAAATCTATATCTCATAATAAAAAATAAAAAAATTACCAACAAAACCATTATTGGGTAGTATAGAGGATTTTTTGCTGATCTAAAGTATACAAGTGACTATTAATATGAGACACAAAATAAAATTTAATTCATGAACTGTCGTCCATGGACTTTATGGATACACAACACTTGTTTTAGTAAAAAAAAAAATATATATATAAATGTATACAATAATAACCACACACTTTACTGGTCACTGGTGATGAAAAATGTCCATAATTTGTAGTGTCACCATCCCTTCACATAAGGCTCGACATGTTTTGTGCACTTCCACTTTTTCAGGAGCAAATGAAGCAAAAGAAGAGCAAAAGAACAGGTAAGAAATGCTACCTTTAATACAGAAAATATATCCGTATACAAAGTTCAATATAGAAAAATGTATTTTTCTACATTGAACTTTGTATAGAGATGGATTACTATACTTATATTATTGCTACATTACTCATTTTTTTTGCACTGAAGAGGCGATTCAGTTCGCACGCGTTGTGCTATACAAGTCATTCATTCATTCATTTGCGCGAATCATGTTGAGCCTCATTTGACGGGAAGGTGGCACTCCCATTTTTCAGCACTAGCGACCATTAAAGTGTGCGATTACTACTGTATACATTTGTAGGGGCCACCTACCCTATGCAAATAGGCTACTGTTTGATTTTAATTGATATTATATTGTGCAAAAATAAATATTTTTATTTATTTATTTTTTTACGAATAAGAGTGTTGTATCCACAATTAATCTAAATTTGTATATTGTATATCATAATCAAAATCTATAAATATTTCATTGATCAAGTCTGGTGGGTTGTGTCACCTGCTGCCGATTTAGCTCTCCTAGGGGTCCTTTACAAGCTATAAATATATCCAAGGCATTGCGCAAATCCACCCACTGTAACAATTCTGTTTAAAATCTTCATAAATAAGATTCCTCCAAGGATTTGTACCATAGAAAGGTATGCCGGCTCGCTCATGTTTGCGAGATGCTGACAAGTGAAACCAAAGTTGTAAATAGAGACCCAGCATCTTATTCAGCAGAATAAGGGTGTAGGTGGCCCCTACAAATTTACACAATAACCACCGCAACACTTTACTGGTCACTATTGCTGAAAAATGTCCATAAATGGGAGTGCCACCACCCCTTCACATAAGGCTCGACATGTTTTGCGCAATTCCACTTCTTCAAGAGAAGATGGTGCAAAAGTAGGAGGTAAGAAATGCTACCTAACACACAAAACACATATCCGTATACAAGTTCAATTTAGAAAAATTACAGTTTTTTTCTATTTCTCTAAACTGAACTTTGCATACAAATGTATTACTCTACTTATATTATTGCACAATTTTTTTTATATGTTTTGTATTATAGGTAGCATTTCTTACCACTACTTTTGCACTATCACTCCTGAAGAAGCAGAACTGCGCAAAACATGTTGAGCCTTATTTGAAGGGATGGTGGCACTCTCATTTTCAGCACAGTGTGCCGTTATTATTGTAAAAATTTGTAGGGGCCATCTACCCTATCAACACATAGATGCAAATAGGCAAACGGTTTGATTTGAATTGATTTTATATTGTGCAAAAATAAAGATATTTTTTACTTATACGTTGTGTGCCCATAAGGTCCACAATTTTGTATCTTATATATCATAATAATCAAAATCTATCAATATTTAATTGATCAAGTCTGGTGGGTTGTGTCACCTGCTGCCAATTTATCTCTCCTAGAGGTCCTTTACAAGCTATAAATATATCCAAGGCATTGTGCAAATTCACCCACTGTAACGATTTTGTTAAAAATCTTCATAAATAAGATCCCCCAGAGGATTTGTACCATAGAAAGGTATGCCGACTCGCTCATGTTTGCGAGATGCTGACAAGTGAAACTGAAGTTGTAAATAGAGGTCCAGCATCTTATTCAGCAGGATAAGGGTGTAGGTGGCCCCTACAAATTTACACAATAACCACCGCACACTACTGGTCACTATTGCTGAAAAATGTCCATAAATAGGAGTGTCACCATCCCTTCACATAAAGCTCAACACGTTTTTTGCGCAGTTCCACTTCTTCAGGAGAAGATGGTGCAAAAGAAGAGATAATAAATGCTACCTACAACACAAAACATATATCTGTATACAAAGTTAAATATAGAAAAAAAAAATCTATTTCTCTATACTGAACTTTGCATACAAATGTATTACTCTACTTATATTCTTGCACAAATGTTTTTTTTTTTTAATATGTTTTGTATTATAGGTAGCATTTCTTACCACTACTTTTGCACTATCACTCCTGAAGAAGCAGGACTGCGCAAAACATGTTGAGCCTTATTTGAAGGGATGGTGTTACTCCAATTTATGGAAGTTTTTCAGCACTAGTGACCAGTAAAGTGTGCTGTTGTTATTGTATACATTTGTAGGAGCCACCTACCCTATGCAAATATGCTACTAGGTTATATATGTGAATCATTTACTGATCACTCTTCATCCACACCGTTTTTGTGCATCTTTTTCCGTCTTATTAAATATGCTACTGTTTGATTTAGATTTTTTTTATATGTTTTGTATTATAGGTAGCATTTCTTACCACTACTTTTGCACTATCACTCCTGAAGAAGCAGAACTGCGCAAAACATGTTGAGCCTTATTTGAAGGGATGGTGGCACTCATGGACATTTTTCAGCACTAGCGACCAGCACAGTGTGCGGTTTTTATTGTAAAAATTTGTAGGGGCCGTCTACCCTATCGACACATAGATGCAAATAGGCTACAGTTTGATTTGAATTGATTTTAAATTGTGCAAAAATAAAAATATGTTTTACTTATACGAGTGTTGTGTGCCCATAAAGTCTACAATTACATTTATTTTTTATGTTTTATATCATAATAATCAAAATCTATAAATATTTCATTGATCAAGTCTGGTGGATTGTGTCACCTGCCGCCGATTTATCTCTCCTAGGGGTCCTTTACAAGCTATAAATATATCCAAGGCGTTGCGCAAATCCACCCACTGTAACCATCCTGTTTAAAATCTTCATAAATAAGATTCCTCCAAGGATTTGTACCATAGAAAGGTATGCCGGCTCGCTCATGTTTGTGAGATGCTGACAAGTGAAAACGAAGTTGTAAATAGAGGCCCAGCATCTTATTCAGCAGAACGTTATCTACACCTCTAATGCAATCTGACAAACAAGTCCATCACTCATCTGTAAATATGGAGGGAAAAACACCGCAAACTGAAAACACATTGAGCGACTCATCCAACCACAAATGTCTCCCAACTCTCTGCGGGGTCTGAAACATTCAGGACGAGACACTTCTTCGGTTATCAGACGAAAGATAAATGTAAATATCTCAACACAAACATGCAGATGTTACAAGACGAGCGGTCACACCGCAGCGAACGTGCAAGCATGTCAAGCCAAACCCAAGACACGAAACGCACAGGCAATAAATATGACGGCTGTCCGTATTTCTGCAACATCAGCTAATAAATTGTGTCAGAGAGGCAGAGGATTGACCAGAGGGACTCCATCTTGTTCCACTAAAATAGTATTCTGTGGCCAAAAAAAATTATGACTGGTGTCTCCCCCACCCCCTCTCACTGGTCAACATATTTAAAGTACAACTATAGGCAAAATGTTTTATTTTTATTTTGGATAGAGCAAGAGAGGGTTATAACCTCTGTCAGATTATTATTTTTTTCACCATCTGTATCCCAATGTGGGTTTTTCTTTCACTTTCAGTGATAATGGTAAACAGGACAAATAGAGAGGGTGAATCTCCCCAACGGGGGCACAGACGGCAATAAAAACTGACAGGGGTTCTAATTCCCCTCTCCACTATCCAAAGCAAAAAAAAACTAAAAAATTGCCTTTAGTTATACTTTAACCACTTAAGGACCCATTCACGCCGATATACGTCGGCAGAATGGCACGGCTGGGCACAATCATGTACCCGTACGTGTCATTTAAAGGCCCAGCCATGGGGTCGCGTGTCTCGCGATCGGTCACTGGAGCTGAAGAACGGGGAGAGGTGAGTGTAAACACACGTTCCCCGTTCTGCGCTATGGCAATGTCATTGATCGTCTGTTCCCTGATATACGGAAAGACCATCACTGACATCACACGTCCAGCCCCGCCCCCCTCCTACAGTTAGAAACACATATGAGGTCACACTTAACCCCTACAGTGCCCCCTAGTGGTTAACTCCTAAACAGCATTGTCATTTTCACATTAATCAGTGCATTTTTATAGGCACTGTGCAAATGACAATGGTCCCAAAAATGTGTCAAAATTGTCCGGTGTCCGCCATAATTGTCACGAAAATCGCCGCCGTTAGTAGTAAGAAAAAAAAAAAATATTAATAAAAATGCATTTTGCGCAAACCAATTGATAAACGCTTATTGCGATTTTTTTAACCAAATATATGTAGAAGAATACGTATCGGCCTAAACTGAGGAAAACATTTTTTTTTATATATATATATATTTTTGGGGGGTATTTATTATAGCAAAAAAAGAAAAAATTGTCAGTTAAAGAGTTGCAGTGCCAAAACGCAAAAAGGGGCAAGGTCCTTAACCTGCATATTGGTCCGGGTCTTAAGTGGTTAACTGTCAATTGCGCGGTCGTGCGACGTTGTACCCAAACAAACAATGCGTCCCTTTCCCAGAAATAGAGCTTTTTTTTGGTGGTCTTTGATCACCTCTGCGAAAAACAAAAGAACTGCTATTATAAATATCCCAATTTTTCTTTAAAAGAAAATAAATAAATTCCTCAGTTTAGGCCGAAATGTATTCTTCTACACAAAAAATTGCCATAAGCATATATTGATTGTTTTGCGCAAAAATGATAGAGTCTACAAAATATTGGATTGAATTATGGAATTTTTATCATATTTTTTTTTTTTTTTACTAGTAATGGCGGTGATCTGCGATTTTCATCGGGACTGAGACATTATGGCGGACACTTCGGCCACTTTTGACACTATTTTGGGACCATTGTCATTTACACAGCGATTAGTGCTATACAAATGCACGGATTACTGTAAAAATGTCACTGGCAGGGTAGGGGTTAACACTAGGGGGCAATCGAAAAGTTAACAGTGTTTTCTCTCTGTGTTCTAACTGAAGGGGGATGGGACTTACTAGGAGAAATCACAGATCGCTGTTCATACATTGTATGAATTACAATGGCCGGCCGAGAAGCCAGCGCGTTCACAGCACATGACTTTCGAGGGGTCAGGTAAGTAAAAAGGGGGGGGGGCTGGTAGGCCACTAATTCTCTGATGACGTGTGCCTTTCAGTCATTTATCCCCTGAAAGAACCGGGATCTGTGTGTTAACAGTGGTCGCGTGTCTCCGGCGGCGTGCGCCCCCTAGTGGACAAAAGGCGAAGCAACATAACATCGTTTCGCCCAGCCGAGCCATGCTGCCGCACTAAAACTGTAGCGGGTGGTCAGCAAGTGGTTAACAGGGAATCCTGGGAGAGCTGTAGAAGAAAGGAGGAGGGGATCTGAAGTACACAGAGTGCCTCTCTCAGGCTCACTCAAAGCAAGAGAGAGGAACTGACTCCTATTTCTCTGTGTATCAGTTTTAATCTCACTGAAAAAAAATAAGAGGATTGCTCAGAGCTGGATTAACTCTTGGTGGCAAGACTGGGCACAGATGACATGAAATCCTATACTGTACAAGGTGCAAGCCTTAATTGAAGCATTTTTTCTAGGTTTACATCAACTTTAATTTAACAAAAAGTTCGAAGTTGATTGGCTACTACCATGCACAGCTTTTGCTCATGGCTCGGTCATACTTCTTGTGTCTCGCTCAATCAATGTCCAATTTAATTATTTTTTCAACTCGTACATAGATCGCTCAGTTTATTGCACCGAGCATGGCCACCATAATAGAGAGGAACACTCCACAGTGAAGAATTCCAGTAGAGACGACTGGTCCCACATAGCTATGCTGAATCATGTTGTCCCCTGCTCTCGCTGACATCATCACAAACAGTGCAGGGCCACTGCTGGTCCTGTGTTATATGTAAAGTTGAGGGGCCAACTCATATTCTGGGGTCAGAAGCCCAGAGTGCCAGCCTGGTGGTGAATTCCAGCCTTCCGATTCGGTCTTGCACAGAAAATTGACCTACTGAAATGGCTAAGGCCGCGTACACACGGCAGAGAACCTCGACGGGCAGAACACATCGTTCCGCCCGTCGAGGTTCTCTCCCGGCCGTCGAAATCGGCAACCCGCCCGTCGGGAATGGCAACCAGCCATTCTTCCAGGCGGGCCGTCGAGGAAATAGAGAGCGTGCTCTCTATTTCTGCTCGACGGGCTTCCCGATGGGAAGCTCGCCGAGACCGTACACACGGCCGAGGTCCTCGCTGGAATGCACATTCCAGCGAGGTTCTCGCTGGTTTTCAGCGAGAACCTCGGCCGTGTGTACGGCGCCTTACTCTGATTTCTCTTCTCACAATGTACATTGGAAACGACGGAAAGTCAGAGGCCATCTAATTTCCTGGCTGGAGGATTTTCTTTCCTCAGTCTGGCTGTCTTTGGCCCTCCTCTTTCATTTATTAGATTTCAGCTCTTTCAATAATGGAGGCTCTGCATCACATGTGGTCAGGGCTTTTTTTTCCTCAGAAAATAGGTGCAGGAACTCAGCAGTAGATGACCCCCACCCCCCACCATGCACACCATTTCTCCAACAGTGGAAGGGTCCTATACCAGGAGTTTGTTACCTCTGAGTAAAGGGATAAGTGTTCTTCCTACACCCCAGGTGAAGTGTGCACTCACCAGACAGAAGTGGCTGACAAAGCAGCCTAAACGCTGTATGCAAAGAATACTTTGTGTTAATCAGATCCTCTCCAACAAAGTCCTCTGATGTTCCAAACTGGAGATCCTTGTGAAGTGACTTCTCATACCATCATGCATGAAGTAAAACAACCCATGTCGTGCATGATGTCATTTTTTTTTCTTTTTGGGATGTAGCTGGGAACTCAGGTGTAGAACTTAAATATAAAAAATCTTGGAATACACCCTACAGGAGTAGTATCAAAGTGATTTAGACAATGACTAATTCGCCCCAAGGGCAGGATACCTCCCCAATAGCAATTAGATACTCTATTGAAAAAATGAGGGGAACTCAGGTGTAGATGGGTCACAGTCTACAGGCCTCAACGGCTTCTGTGCAGGAATCAACTTGTTATTCTCAAACTCAAAATTTCTCTGATATCAACCCACGCCGCTCATGTCTTTATAGTCTCCTTTATAGGCACCACCCCCCCAAATGTTCTCATTAGACTGACTGGCTCCAGAATTGGACATTATTATGTCTGTCCAGTATGGAAGACAAGTGATTTATTATCGAATGGTTCCACTTTGCTGCTTGCGTCATACCGCTAAATGATGCGGGTACATAAAACGCTCCTCTGTACCCCCGCCTCTATGTCATACCTTCTCTCCAACTATGTGAACAGAAACAAACTTTGTTTAACCCCTTTGGCATCTCGTGCTTTTTGTGGGAGTTTTAACATTTTTATTTATTTTATTCTGTACAAACTGTGTGCAGAACTCCAAGTCAGAACAACGATTTCAAGATCTGTAGCCACTTCAGAAGAATTGGCTGCCCAATGACCAGGCCATTTTTTGCGATTTGGCACTGTCGCTTTAAATGCGGTCGTGCGGCGCTGTACCCAAACAAAATTGACGTCCTTTTTCCCCCCACAAATAGAGATTTCTTTTGATGGTATTTGATCACCTCTGCGTTTTTTATTTTATGCACTATAAACAAAAGAAGAGCAACAATTAAAAAAAAAAATAACACAATATTTTGTACCTTTTGCTATAATAAATATACCTTTTTTTTTTCTTTAAGACCCCTTTCACGCTGAAGTGTTTTTACAGCGTTATGGCATTAAAAATAGCGCTATTAAAACGCTCATAAAACGCTCTCCATGCATCTCAATGGACCCTTTGCAAGCTGCATCTTTGGAGCAGCTTTTGGGCGCTGAAAAAAACGCTCCAAAAATGCCCCTCTACATTGAAAGCGCTGTAAAAACGCCTTGCCCTTTCACACTGAGGCATTGCACTAGCGGGGCGTTAAGAAAAGTCCTGCAAGTACCATCTTTGGAGCAGCTTTTGGGCGCTGAAAAAACGTTTCAAAAACGCCCCTCTCCATGAAAATGAAGTGAAAGCGCTGTAAAAACGCCTTACCTTTTCACACCGAGGCACTGCAAAAACGCCCTAAAACGTTAGGGTCTTATCCGTTCTTTACCAGCACATTGGGATTGCAGATGAAGCTTCGCTCGAATAACGCTCGAATAACGCCCCAGTGTGAAAGGGGCCCAAAACTATTTTTTTCCTCAGTTTAGGCCTATATGTATTCTTCTACACATTTTCGGTAAAAAAAATCAAAAAAAATCACAATAAGTGTATATTGATTGTTTTGCGCAAAAGTTATAGCGTCTACAAAATAGCAAAATAGGGGATAAATTCATATAATTTTTATTATTATTATTTTATACTAGTAATGGCCGCGATCTGCAATTTTTATCAGGACTGCGACATTGTGGCGGACACATCGGACACATTTTTGGGACCATTGGCATTTATACAGAGATCAGTTCTATAAAAATGCAACAATTACTGTAAAAATTTCACTGTCAGGGAAGAGGTTAACACTAGGGGGATATAACTGCTACTTTACAATGTAATATCTGTGTATGCAAAGTCATTTGGATACAATTTGCATACGATGTGGATTTATATCCTTTTTTGGCTACTGAGGAATAGATTTAAATGCTATTTTTGTTCCACTTTAACTTTGGTAATATGCTAGTTTGAGTCACAGGTGTAAAAGTTAATGATTACTCAAGAATCCTTTGTGATGAGACAAACAATATTAAGAGATCAGTAAGGTGATTGCAGCTTCCAGATAACCCCGTCCCTCAGATGGGGCGCTGAGAGGCACACACCTGTTATCTAGAGTTTCGTTTATACAGCATTATCTGTTGAGAGTCAAAAAGATGACACAGCTTCAAAGGCATTTTAAACAAGAGCGCGGGTTCTGAAGAGCACCTGTCACCTGCATGCTGCGGAGGAGGCACTGTTGGGCGTAGGCCCCATTCACACCTGGGCATTTTGTAGCGGCAGCTGCAGACGCTTATTTATTTTTTCAGAGTGACACAAACCATTTGAATGGGCCTCTCTCTGCTCCAAAAAGAAGCTCATGTACCAAATCTTGGCACAGAGCCAGGAGCATTTGCAGTCACGATTGTACCGCGATTTGTCATGAGACAATCGCTGCAAAATCACCCCGCGTTTGGCGCCCCTTTAAGAAATAACGTCATCGCAAACGCGTTCCACGTTTTGCCGCAATTCTAGAATCCAGAATTCCCAGGTGTGAATGGAGCCTTTTTCCGATGGAAAAAACATAACAAAAAAAACCTGCAAGGCAATGGCATAATGTGCTAGTATGCATTGCATACTAGCACATTATGAAATACTTACCTTAAAACAAAGCACCCGCAGCGGCACTCTGGCACCACTGAGGGAGCTGACATGTTCTTCCAGGTTCGCGAGCTCTGGCGCTGTAAGTGGGAGCCCTCGGTTTCGGCAAGAAGCTCTGAAGTTCTGGCACGATACACCGAAACTCCAGAGCATAAGCGTCGCTGAGATTGCATGCAGGGTGAATATCTCCTAAACGGTGTACGTTTGGAAGGTATTAATTTTGCTTACTGGTAAGCCATGTTATAGGCTCACCGGCAGTGGCGGTGCATCCATAAAGGGCGCACGGCGCCGCCCCCTCTCTCCTGCCACTTCTCTCTCACCATAGATAGATTCATGCATTGCATGAATCTATCTATGGTCACCGCTGACACCTCCTATTTAGGTGCCCGACCCCTTGTCGGGGGCCGAGCACCTGAATTACAGTGGAGAGGTATTTTTTGGAAGCACCGGATTAGGGCCAAAGGCTCTAATAGGCGTCCAAAAAGGTGAACAGTGGGCGCCATGCTGGGCGCTCACTGTTCACTCAGCGTTTCGTTAGGAAAGCAAATTAATATTCACTTTCTTAACACTGAACCGCCTCTTAGCTAATTTGGTGCTCGGGTCCGTTACCTGTCACCTGATTGGCTGAAATGACAGACGATGTGATTGGACGCCGGCTTCCAATCATTTAAGAGGACCGGAAAAGACATTGAGAAGCATGGAGGACACCGCCGTGACCTGCTGCCCCACCGAGACAGGTAAGTGCCGGGCAGGTGATGCACACTGGCGGCGTTTGATGGGGCACCGTGGCGGCGTTTGATGGGGCACCGTGGCGGCGTTTGATGGGGCACCGTGGCGGCGTTTGATGGGGCACCGTGGCGGCGTTTGATGGGGCACCGTGGCGGCGTTTGATGGGGCACCGTGGCGGCGTTTGATGGGGCACCGTGGCGGCGTTTGATGGGCACCGTGGCGGCGTTTGATGGGCACCGTGGCGGCGTTTGATGGGCACCGTGGCGGCGTTTGATGGGCACCGTGGCGGCGTTTGATGGGCACCGTGGCGGCGTTTGATGGGCACCGTGGCGGCGTTTGATGGGCACCGTGGCGGCGTTTGATGGGCACCGTGGCGGCGTTTGATGGGCACCGTGGCGGCGTTTGATGGGCACACAGTGGCTGCAATTGATGTTTTGTTTTTTTTTCCAGTTTGGTTGCGCCGCCCCAAAAATTTTGAGCACCAGCCACCACTGCTTACTGGCAGGGATGGACTGGACATTGGGACTACAGGGAGTCTCCCGGTAGGCCGATGGCTCAGTGGGCTGGCTTTAGTGACAGTGGACCGCCGCCCCCCTCCGCTCCTCTGTCTCTCCCTTCCGGCAGGGCTCACCTTCTCTTCCTCCCTGCAGCGCTCACCTGAGGGGAACAGAGAAGCAGGGGGAGAACCAGAGGAGCAGGGGGGACAATAGAGGAGCATGGGGGAGGGGACAGACAGCTGACTCAACAGATATGGCCTGGGAGTTTCTCCCTTCTGCCTAATCTTGTCCCATAAGGGGGAGCACCGGGTGAAATAATGTCTAGTTTCCTTACTGGTACTACCTATAAGGCCGCGTACACGCGATCAAACATGTCCGCTGAAACTGGTCCGCAGACATGTTCGATCGTGTGTACGGCCTATCGGACCGTTTTCCAGCGGACAAAAGTTTATAAACATGCTTAGAAACCTGTCTGTCGGACATGTTCGATGGTTAGTAGACGAAATCATCGGACCAAAATCCCGCTTATGCTCAGAATCAAGTCAACGCATTGGAAGCATTGAACTTCGTTTTTTTTCATCATGTCGTTGTGTTCTACGTCACCGCGTTCTGGTCCGAGGGGATTTTGGTCCGATGGTGTGTATGCACATCAGACCAACAGACCACTTCAGCCTGGTCAAAGTCGGCCAGTCTGGATGAAGTCCAGGGCCAAATTTCTGTCCCAGTCCAGCCCTGCTTACCGGTAAATAAAAATCTCAAAGCGGGGTATACAAATCGCTTTAAGGGAACAGTAATCTCTTCTCTGAAGTTTTTTTTACAGTGCAGCAAAGAGGACAGCTGAAAATGGGAAAAGAGGCCACAACTAACCTTACTATGAAAAACTGCACTTGTCTAGTTTGGACAGAATCCAGTGATGATCTCATTATTATGTATAAATACCATAACATTATGACCGCCCACCATAACCACCCAACATTGGGTAGGTTCCCTTTTCCTGCAAAAAAAAAAAGAAAAAGAGCCCTGACCCATTGACTCCACTAAACCTCTGAATGTATTCTGTGATATCACCAAACCATCAATATCTGGTCCTTTAAGTCCTTTAAATTGTGAGGTGGGGCCTCCTTGGATTGGACTTGTTTTTCCAGCACATCCTACAGATTGAACTGAGATCTAAAGAATTTAGAGGCCAAGTTAACACCTCAAAAGACACCCCCTCTTCCATTGCTCTGTAATCTAGTACTTTAGCTCACGTGCCCATTGTAGGCGTTTTTAGATGTGAACATGGGTCATCGCTGGCATGGGTCATCTGCGGCTGCACATCCCCCCCCCCCCCGTACACAACAAACTGCGATGCTTTGTGTGTTTTGACACCTTTCTATCGCAAAGTTCAGGGATTTCAATTCAACAGGTCTTCATCTTTTTCTCCCTAATCGTGTAACTAGTAAAACTGGTCCATGGATTTTTTTTTTTTTACACATTAGTTAACAATGTAATTACACAACTGTGTACTTTAGTCTTACGGATCCATGAAGAGGGTTGGTGACCTCATCTCCATTTACCTGGAAAGTGGCCGATCGAATCTGGAGTCCTTCCTGCATGTTCTGCTGTAGGTGGTTCTGGACGTTGATCTTCTTCTCTCGGGTTATGGAAGCGATAGGGACGCTGCGTATGACGGTCTGCTCGCCCACTAAGGAGAAAATAAACAGAAATGTATGTTACATATGACGTGCAAACAGTCGTTCCTCCCACACACAATACGCCGTGTTCCCAACAAGGGAATGACCACAGAAAAGAAAACACATTGGTGAACAGGAAGCCTCTTCTGAGAATGGTAGGAGGACCAACATAGCCAGGAGATATCTCAACAGGAATAGTGGGCGATGAGCTGGGGATCTGCTGAACGGGGGAACAAATGAGCTGGGGATTCACTGAACAAGGTGTAACGGTCACCACCATTTACGACATCCCATTTCATTAACCCAGTGTTTCTCAACTCCAGTCCTCAAGCCCCCCCAACAGGTCATGTTTTCAGGATTTCCCTCAGATAAAAAGGCAGTGAAACTGATCAAATCACCTGTGCAAAATAATGGAAATACTGAAAACCTGACCTGTTGGGGGGGCCTTGAGGACTGGAGTTGAGAAACACTGCATTAACCCATGACAGCTTATCTGACAATCCTGCCGACAGGACCCGATCCATAAGAATTCCCTCAGAGAGACAAGACATACGCTCTGTGTTCTGAGTCAAATGGATGAACGATTTAATGGTAAACTCAGCTGGTTCTTATACAGTTACAAACATGTCACAGTTACTCACAGGGACAATGAAACTCTCCACCCCCTTCATCACACAATGAACTTCAGAAAATTACTACAGTATTAGCATACATAATGAGAGGTCTAGGAGCCAGGCTGACTCTCAGTTTTAATCCACAGTAGTAGTCTTAGTTAGCATCTCAACAGCCTTACACAATGGACAATGAAAGGTCTTAGGAGCTGACCCAATTAACACCTCAAAAGCATGTGTCCCCACATTGAATGAAACATTGACCTTTACAGCTTGTAATATGTCCAGATCTCCTGCAAAACATGAATTATCATTTATCAGCCACCCTATGCCCAAAAGGGGCACAGGGTGACCTTAGACCCAAGAGTCATCAGTGACGCTGGCACAGGAGTACCCCCTATCCCTCAAAAGTCTTTGGGTGTCACGGGTCATTCCGTTACACAAGGGAACAAATAAGCTGGGGATCTGCTGAACGGGGGAACAAATGAGCTGGGGATTTGCTAAACAAGGGAACACATGAGCTGGGGATCTGCTGAACAGGGGAACCAATGAGCTGGGGATCTGCTGAACAAGGAAACCAATGAGCTGGGGATCTGCTGAACAGGGGAACCAATGAGCTGGGGATCTGCTGAACAGGGGAACAAATGAGCTGAGGATCTGCTGATCAAGGGAACAAAAGAGCTAGGGATCTGCTGAACAAGAGAACAAATGAGCTGGGGATCTGGTGAACAGGGGATCGAATGAGCTGGGGATCTGCTGAACAAGGGAACAAGTGAGCTAGGGATCTGCTGAACATGGGAACCAATAAGCTGGGGATCTGCTGAACAGGGGAACCAATAAGCTGGGGATCTGCTGAACAGGGGAACCAATAAGCTGGGGATCTGCTGAACAGGGGAACCAATAAGCTGGGGATCTGCTGAACAGGGGAACCAATAAGCTGGGGATCTGCTGAACAGGGGAACCAATAAGCTGGGGATCTGCTGAACAGGGGAACCAATAAGCTGGGGATCTGCTGAACAGGGGAACCAATAAGCTGGGGATCTGCTGAACAGGGGAACCAATAAGCTGGGGATCTGCTGAACAGGGGAACCAATGAGCTGGGGATCTGCTGAACAGGGGAACCAATAAGCTGGGGATCTGCTAAACAAGGGAACACATGAGATGGGGATCTGCTGAATAAGAGAACAAATGAGATGTGGATCTGCTGAACAGGGGATCTAATGAGCCCAGTATCTGCTGAACAAGGGAACAAATGAGCTGGGCATCTGCTGAACAAGGGAACCAATGAGCTGGGGATCTGCTGAACAGGGGAACCAATGAGCTGGGGATCTACTGGATCCCTTTAAAACAAATAGAAAATGTACACACACAGGACCAAGCTTCATTAAATCTTCCAAAAAGCATCAAGCCGGCCATAGACGGTTGGAACCTCGGCTGCCTCAGCAGGAACGGGCCGAGATTGGAACCATGTATAAGCAGGCTGAAGGTACCAAGTTGATAGATGTATTGCTTTGCATTACTTACATATACAGTCTTCTCTTAGCCAAGCAAGTAAGAAACGGCAATAAAAGTTTCTCTAAACCATTGCGGATTATAGAGCTCATCTGAATGGGCTCTTGTTCCCAACATTTTGCTTTAATCAAGTTGACGAGCTTATTTTTTTATTCAGCTGCTTTTCCAATTAGGATCTTGATTGCGTCTCCCATTGATGGATCGGACAAATTGTTGGCGGTGGGCTGTAGCAATGTTCTTTTAGTGAGACAGGTACAATTTGTTCTCAATAATGGAATACGTATACAAAGAGGGGAAAGGTCAGGCCTCAATAAATACACAAATACCACAATATACACAAACAGCGGTCTAAACTCCGCATGGAAGCCCAATCTCCGGGATTAATTTTCACCGCCGTTCGCCAATAAACTGCCTTTCAAAAACGGCTGTAAAATCCTTCAGCTGGCTGGAGGGTCCTTCGTGTTTTAGTAACCAGAGAGCAGGGGCTGCGCTATTAGCTGCTTCCATATGCTGATATCAACCGCCGATCGCCAATATTTACAAGTAATTCATTTCATATGAATCAGATACGTAAGCAGGGCCACATTCATCAAAGTGAGACGTGGCGGAGACGACACATTTTTGTAAACGCCACTCACTGAAGACTTCCAAGAAAACGTTCCATGGATCTGCACCAGGGCCGAATCATTCCACTTGTGGACCTTTAGACCAGTTTTGCAGCCCTGTGGTGCGTTAACGCAAGTGGAAATCTGGGATGCCCGGATTGGCGACGTGACTTTTATAGATGAAGGCTCCGTGAGTGCCATACAGCTCTGGAGTTTACAAGTTCAGAGATGGTAGCTCCCATATTTGGAAACAGAAAGGTTCCCTTTAATATGGTAACACAATGATGCCGCAATCTGTACATGTAATGTGACCAGTCAAGTTACAATGACGAAACGCGCAAGTATTGCTACCTGTTGTACCCAGATTTAAATGGACTTGAATAAAGCATTTGGGTTTAATGCTGGAGTGCCGTCCTCCATCGTTCTAATACAGGGATCTCCAAACTTTCTACACAAAGGGCCAGTTTAAGGGGGGCCGAACTACGGCCAGCGGGAATAGAAATTAGGGTTGCACCGATACCTATACTAGTATCGGTGCCGATGCCGAGCATTTGCCCACGTACTTGTATGTGGGCAAATGCTCCGATGCTTAATCCGATTACCTGGTCAGTCAGGGGTGATCGGTGCAACGCTGGGGAGGAGTTACAATCACCAATCTCCCTGTATAGATTTCAATAAAGCAGCTGAGAGCTGCTTCTCCTCCTTTCCCTCCCAGGGCTTTCAGCCGCTTTACTGAAATCACCCCCCGACTGTTCCCCATTTCCTCCTCGGTCCTCCTCCGTCCACCTGCCGTGATCAATCTGGTAAGGTACTGTCAGAGCAGGTGACCTGCCTGATTACATTCACCTATTTATTCATTCAGTTTTATTTGGGACTCTAATGCAGGGTTCCTGAACCAGGGTTCCATGCAACTCTTAGGTTCCTCCAGAGGTTGTTAGGGATTCCTTGAGCAATGAATATTTTCAGCCTCTCAGATATTTTCCCACTGACACCACTGTTTTTTTTAGCGATCTGTAAGGAGATAGTTCTTCCCAATATTCACAAGTGTAAGGCGCATTCTTCCCACTGATTATTACACTAATGTATCATGAGATGTAGAGATAGTCATTATTAGCAGAGGTTCCCTGAGACGGGAAAGTTATTTCAAGGGTTCCTCGCTGTTGAAAAGTTTGAGAAAGCCTGCTCTAATGTATAGTAGACACCTGTCCTTAATTTGTAGGGACAGTTTCTCATATTAAAAGCTATCACAACGTTAAAGGAGCCTCCAGTGTTTTTCCTCCTTAGCATTTCAGGTCCGGCCAAGAACAGAGAGGAAAAAAGTGGCGGGATATTTATACAGCTTTGTGTTTGAGTTGGAAGCTCTTCACACAAGGCCGTTGGGTGGTCCAAGATGTTAATCGCCTCGTGCCGTAACAGGAGAACTAGCCTTGATTGGGTTTACTTTGAAGGCCGTTACAAAATTAAATAGAGAGTAACAATTTACAAACTTGCGGATCCGCAGCTCACTCGAAAAAAGTCACGATCGCCACATAGCGCAAGTCACCCAGACAGAAAACCTACTGATCTGATCAAGAGCACCTGTCACTAGAAACACTTTGGAAGCTGCCAAGTTTCAATCACTTTACTAGCAATCGCTGGATGCAAGTTTCTAGTGAAATTATAAACTTTACTCTCTAAATCAGGAGGCTGAACAGTCAGAGTGTTGTACCCCCATCTCCCTACAAAACCCTGAGAATACCAATTCACTGGCATTTAATGAAGCTGGCTCTAGTCTTCATTTTCTACTCCGCCCTTAACCGTAGCGACTCCAAAGAAATGGATCAAAGGAATTCTGGGACTTCAACACTTATTCATTCCAGAACATAAAAAGCCCATAAATTCATAAATCAATTTTCTCTGGTAAGGTTGCTTATGTGGAACAAGGCTCCCCCTAAGTGGGTACCTAGGAAAGTAACTCAAAGCTTATTAGTGGTTACAAACCCTATTCATGAAATGTGAGCACACACATCTGTAGTGTTGACTTCTCGCTCTCCAAAGCTCTAAATGCCATCTCTCTCTGCTGCTCCATTACTTTGCTATCTGCAAAATCACTTCTGACAAGTTCTCCGACACATGAGATAACGGTAGCTGAAAATGTCGGGAGGGAGCGTAGAGGGAGACAAGTAGGGAACTTGTCTATTCAAAATATGGCTCTGCATGTTCCTTTGTTACTCTGCCTATGTAGGGGGGGGGGGGGTGTCCCTTTTCTCCAATCAGCTCTAGCACAGTGTAAATCCAGACTCCCCACACACTGCTGAAAGAGGAACAAAGATTTCTAACACGATCTGAACTTTCCAAAGGATGTAGAAAAGGAAAGACAGCAGATATACAAGTAAAACCTGTGTAGGATGATTTGTTTTGTCTTTGTGTATCATCTGAGGCTTTTCAATTCACTGGGTATATGTGAGGGTTTACATCCACTTTAAATACACCACCAGCGCCAAATCGAAGGTGAAAAGAGTGCAAAATGCTTTAGTTTTCCATGAAATTATAACCTTGTGTAAACTCTGACATGGAGCCTACAAAGGATATGACTCCTGGAGGAGCATGAGGAAGGTGAGGTGGATGGAAAGGGGCTGGGTGACTGAATATATATACTGTATAAGCCGAGGCACCTCATTTTACCACAAAAAAATGGGAAAACGTATTGATTAGAGTATAACCCTAGGGTATCCATCTGCATGCCTCACTTTGTCCATGTGCATGCCTCACTGTGTCCATGCCTCACTGTGCCCATGAGTAGAAGGGGTGCCTGGGTTTGAAAAATCGGTGCTCCCCAGCCGTAGGTCCCCCAAACAACAAACTTTGCACACTTGTAGAGGAGAAATGGGGCTACATGTGTACCAAGTTCCCGGGTCCAGGGGACCTACGACCGGCCGGTACCGGGTCCCTACATTCACAAGAGAAATTACTGTTTAACATGGGAGTCTAGGGAAGGGGTGCCCGGCTTTAAAAAATTGGTGCTCCCCGGCTGAAGGTCCCCCGGACAACAAACTTTGCACACTTGTAGAGGAAGAGTGGGTTACATGAGTGCCAAGTTTGGGGTCCAGGGGAGTAGCAAGTCCCCAAAGTCTGGGAGACTCGAGTACAAGCCGAGGGGGGCATTTTCAGCACAAAAAAAAATGTGCTGAAAAACTCGGTTTATACTCGAGTATATACGGTAACTTATTTACAGCAGGCAATTAAAATAAGTGATAGGTGAAACTCCTGCGCTGAAATGGGTGAAAAGGGATTGGACCGTGGGAAAGGGGCCGTGGGAAAGGGGCACGGGAGGTATACTGCAGCAAACAAAGAATAGGTCTATCCAAATGGACAATAAAAGGTATACAACAAGTGATATTGTTTGCGCTGTGGTGGTGATGCCTAAAGGGTGATGGGAAAGGGGAAGTGAAGTAGTAAACTAGGTGAATACAATAAGTGACAAAAATGTATAAATATATAGAAGAAATTCTATAAAACACAATGTGAACAAAGTAACAGTAAATAACAGTGACCGTGTCATCTATAAAGATGTGTGAAGGACATAATAGAATGCATGGTCAAACTCAGTCCTGCAGACAAAACCAAATAAAAGAAGAGAGTCCAACTTAATCATGCAACTCGGTGCAGCAAGTGAAATCTGGTGTGAAGTCAAAAGGAGATGTTCCAGCAGCCAAATGAGTGAAGGTGCAATGGAGGATTCCAAAACGTGCAGCCCACACCTCTAGTGATCCTATCAGCTTACCTCAAGGCTATCTGATATAGCCAGAAAGATAGGGCATCAAACTCTTGATGGTCCAGTGCTCCAATCCCGACGCGTATTCGTCACACCACGTGACATCCCCTGATGAAGTCACGTGGTGTGACGAATACGCGTCGGGATTGGAGCACTGGACCCTTTACACCTGACGGACGGTAGACGAGCTCGCTGCTCGTGGATGTATGACCACCTCAGCTGACTTTATGTGAGTTTTTATTTTGTGCTTTGTTTATTAAATCTTTATTTTGCGGTATTATGCGATGTGCCCTCCTATTTTTGTTTCAAACACCATCGTTTGAGTATCGGCGGATCAACATCTAGCCAAACAGCGGCAGCAGAGCAGCACCTGACGAGCTCGCTGCTCGTGGAGATAGGCACCCCCTTTCACCACTCTGTGTAAGTGCACATCTTTTGATTGCTAGCAGGAATCCCTCCAGTGGTGACAGGACTACTCTATGTTTGTTTTTTTGTACTTTCCCCTTCCATGCACCATCGGATTTGAGGCTTCCATTCATCAAGAGTTTGATGCCCTATCTTTCTGGCTATATCAGATAGCCTTGAGGTAAGCTGATAGGATCACTAGAGGTGTGGGCTGCACGTTTTGGAATCCTCCATTGCACCTTCACTCATTTGGCTGCTGGAACATCTCCTTTTGACTTCACACCAGATTTCACTTGCTGCACCGAGTTGCATGATTAAGTTGGACTCTCTTCTTTTATTTGGTTTTGTCTGCAGGACGTAGTTTGACCATGCATTCTATTATGTCCACCACACATCTTTACAGATGACACGGTCACTGTTATTTACTGTTACTTTGTTCACATTGTGTTTTATAGAATTTCTTCTATATATTTATACATTTTTGTCACTTATTGTATTCACCTAGTTTACTACTTCACTTCCCCTTTCCCATCACCCTTTAGGCATCACCACCACAGCGCAAACAATATCACTTGTTGTAGGCAATTAAAATAGGTGGGGCTTAAAGACACAGGCGAATAAGTAGGAAAATTCCAATAGTTAGATTCCCATACCGTGCTTATATTTCATTAGTTGCTGACAACTTACTTGAAGTTGGATCTACACTTTAATACAGAATAATGTGCCAAGATGCATGTACCTAATGGGTCATGTGGAGTGCCTTTAAAAATGATGCGATATGTGGTAAGGAAGAGAGCACCCTCTGCTGGCAGGATGTGAGGTCCTCCTAACATTCCTCCGGTCGCCTCTTCTCTTCCATCGGGGTCCAAGAGCACACGCAAAGCTTCACAGACAAATTCTTCCCCAGGAAGCAAGGCTGGTCTGAGGATTTTGGGCTGTGAAAGGTAAAAAAAAAAAAAAATACTATTTGCAATGAAATTGTTAAAAACATGAAACCATAATTTCAAAAGATTACAGGTCTGTGAAAATGCAGCTCCCCTGAATACATCATTACCTTCTTGATTGGCGGTAACCTCCTGCTCTCTCGATGTACAGCCTCTAGGGTCTCGATGTGCATAGCTACAATACCTAGTAAAGACAGAATGAAAACAAAATTACACATAAGAGGTGATATGAACCATGGAGCAACAATTACTTTGTTAACACAAACATGAATGTTTGAAAGTCCCGTCCTGTGGACGTAACGCGTAAGGTGGATTTACCCAAAAGCCGCTGCCTGTGTGAGAGCTAGTGGGAAGGTTTATACTGATACCTTCTCTGGCCATGCTGTCATTTTTCTTAAAGCTATATGTCAGGGGTCTCCAAACTTTCTAGACAAAAGGCAGTTTTACTGTCCCTCAGACTTTAGGAGGGTCAGACTAAGGCCAGTGGGAGTAGAAAATGTCCTGACGTTCAACTGCCTTATCTTAGGTGTAGTAGTTTTTATTTCCTGCTAAGCAGGGAATAAACAACTAAATCCCCTGTCATTGAACACAGCTCTGTGTTGTTTACACTCACAGGGCTGTGTTCAATGAAGCTCAGAGTTGATCACCAGGTGCAGGCGGTCAACCATTGACCGGGACCAGGTTATCGGCATGTGCTGCGACAAACGCAGGTTCCCCCTACTTGGAAATGCAAAATCATGTACAGTAAATCCTCCGATTGCGAGTAACGCAGTTTACAAGCGTTTCTCAATACAAACCGTTTTATTTTTTTTAAATCCTTATTCGGATTGTGGCCAGAGGTGTGGGGGTACTGGTGATGCTCGGAGACACCCAGAGACGCTCAGACACACCCGGTGACACTCTGTTTCCGGCGCCCCCCACCTCTGGCCACATGCAGTAGTGCATACACTAGCAGTGACGCTGGAACAAATTATCTGAGTTCCCACTGATTGCTATGGGGAAACTTGCTTTGATATTCGAGTCCTTTGGATTGAAAGCATTTTTCTGGAATTAATTATGCTCATAGTCCAAGATACTATGTATATGCACGCGATTCTGCGCACAGCATCCGCCCTGTAGCAGTAAATTTACAGGTAGCGGTCGCCAACTGGTAAAAAAAAGGTGCAGGGACCTTTTTCCTGCAGGCACAGCAAGCCATTCAAGTGAATGGGCTGCTTTGCCCACGAAAACTCAGGCCGCACTAAAACGCATAGATGTGAACCTAGCCTAAGGAAGCAAGGGAACTCCAAAAACTGCACAGAGACACTGACTCCCTATTGCATGAATGTGATGGGTAAAAGATGGCTTCAGCTTCTATTCTCCACCTGTAGAGAACTTCTCAGACGAGTTTCACCCTCTTTGGGGCTTAATCATAAAGGCCTCGGACTAACCCCCGAAAAGGCTGAAAAACAGTTCTCTATAGGTGGAGAACAGGAGCTGAAGCCATCTTTTACCCATCACATTCACATTTATGCAACAGGGAGCGGGAGGAGAATCGAAGAGCATGGAGAAGGAAGAGACCCCCGAAGTCAGAAAAGACCCCCAGAGCTGCCTAATTACCATAAAAATCTGTGTAGTGTGTTTTATTGTTGACACTTTTTATTCCAGGTGAATGGGTAGGGGTACGATGTACCCAACACTCATTCACATAGGGTGGGGGGCTGGGATCTGGGGGCCCCCTTATTAGAGGTGGCTCCCTGATTCTGATAAGCCCCCTGCCCACAGACGCCGACAACCAACGACAACAAACGGCCAGGGCTGTCGAGAAGGGGCCCTTGTCCTCATCAACATGGGGGCCCTGTCCCAAAGCACCCACCCCCCCATGTTGAGAGCATGCGGTTTGGTACTGTTCAGGAGGGAGGGGGCGCTCGCTCGTCCCCACCCCCTTTCTTGACCTGTTGGGCTGCATGCTAGGATAAGGGTCTGGTATGGATTGTAGGGGGACCCCCAGGCCATTTTTTCGGGGTGGCGGGTTCCCCTTAAAATCCATACCAGACCGAAGAGCCGGTATGCTCATAAAGGGGATACCCATGTCGGAGCCGTTAATACGGGATCCGACTATGATCCGACTTCAGAAAAAAAGTAGTGCAGGAACTACTTTGAAGTCAGCATGACTTACAGTCCTGCTAATATGAATGGTAGTCATTGAAAATCATGGAGAATGACTTGTCATGCGATTTTGCAGTACAAAATCATGGGACAAGTCGTATAGGTGTGAAAGGGGCCTTAAGCAGACAGTTTATATAAATGCTGTATTTGTTTTTAATAAAGTTATGTTAATGACAAAAGGCCTATTTGGGAAAGTGGACCAAAAACTGTCTGTACTAGATACAAAGTTATCTATTACAAGCAGTTATAAAGGGAGAGTCTAGTAGAGATGGTGGGCAAGGTGGCAAAATCATGAACGGGGCAATGTTTTACATCTGTTGGAGTAGATAGGATACGTTTGGCGGAAATGGGCGTGGTTGTGCGGCTTCATGATTTGGCACACCAAAAAAGTGTTGTTGGATAGTTCAAAAGCCACACAGTAAAATATCTCTACCATGTCGCTCTTCACCCCATGGTATGGGAAGTGTGATGATTTACATGTATCGGGGAGGGTGCTTAGCAGGGAAAATTTCCCTTTATGTGTCCCCGCTGACAGCAGCGGCGTACCTGGGATCATGCAGTGCAGGCTCTTGATGTGATCTTGGGTCACCCCACTCTCCGTGCAGACTTTGTCAATAAATCTTGTGATAAATCGCACCACCGAGTTGGCAATATCGCTCTCCGAATCCTCAAACCCACTCTCTGTGTCGTAGCTCTCCGCAACACTGCCGGCAATGCTGAGAAACATAATTGAGTTATGAGCTCAATACACTTGGTTGGAGGATAGTATAAAGACAGATTTATTAATACATAACTAGCATTTCTTTACATTAAAATAAAAGGCAAAATGTGTGTATAGATAAAAAATGTAGTGTCTGTGGGAGGAATGATAACACATCATTGGTACTTGTAGGAGGAATAGTACCCAATCATTCGTGTCTGTGAGAGGAATGGTACCACATCATTGGTATCTGTAGGAGGAATAGTGTCCAATCATTAGTGTCTGTGGGAGGAATGATACTACATCATTGGTATCTGTAGGAGGAATAGTGTCCAATCATTAGTGTCTGTGGGAGGAATGGTACCACATCATTGGTATCTGTAGGAGGAATAGTGTCCAATCATTAGTGTCTGTGGGAGGAATGATACTACATCATTGGTATCTGTAGGAGGAATAGTGTCCAATCATTAGTGTCTGTGGGAGGAATGGTACCACATCATTGGTATCTGTAGGAGGAATAGTGTCCAATCCTTAGTGTCTGTGGGAGGAATGGTACCACATCATTGGTATCTGTAGGAGGAATAGTGTCCAATCAGTGTCAGTGGGAGGAATGGTACCACATCATTGGTACCTGTAGGAGGAATAGTGCCCAACCATTGATGTCTTTGGAAGGAATGGTACTCCATCATTCATGTCTGTGGGAAGAATGGTTTTTGTAGCATAGGTTGTCATCACCCAAGGCAAGACAAGCAATTTGCGCCCCTAATCCAGAGACATTTAGCGCTCCCTGAGTCCCTTCCACTTGTACAGTATTTAAAACCCTTATGGCACAATTTAGGATGTACCACTCTTTCTCTTTGTTCTCTTTTCTTTACCGTTTATCTCTCTATATCCTAATTTCTTGTCCCCCCCCCCCCCCCATTGCTCTCTCTAGCCATCTTTCTTATTCTTTCTCTTATTCTTTCTCTCTCTGTTTCTTTGTTCCTCCCTCTCTTTTCCTTTCCCTTCCATGTATTCTCTATTTTTATATCTTCTCTTACTCCTTGGAGGATGGGGGGGGGGGGGCAGTGACAGTGCTGAGGGGAGTTCTGATCAGCCAACTTAGGTGCTCTGATCAAGGTCATCTGCTGATCTGAGAACTGTAGTGGGGACTGTTCATGGCAATTTTAATCACAGGTAGTGTACTGTGTCTCCAACTTTTTGGTATCTCCTAGTAGTGACACCTAAGCCAAAATCAGGAGATAGGGTCTCCCCCAGCCCCTCCCACTTCATATTCCTCACCAGTCAGCTGACCTCTAGTGTCTGCCCCCCAGCCATGCCGTGAACTGAATGGGCAGCTGCGGAGAGGCTGAGTGGGTGGCCGCGAGCTCCAGGAACAGCCTTGCTGGAAGGCCGCAAAAAGGCTGGGAGAGCGGTGCAGGCTTCAGAAACAGCCCAGGATTCGGTGACCCCTGGCAAAAAATCTTTCGACCCCCAAGGGAGTCACGACCCCCACGTTGAGAACCACTGGTTTAGAGGAAGTCAAGTAACCAGCTAAGAGCCCTGACCTCGACCCTACTGAACACCTTTGGCATGAATGTGTTCACTGACTATAAGCCAGGTCTTGCCATCCAACACCAGTACCTGAGATGACAAATGCTCCTTTTGGCTAAAATTCTCCTAGACACACTCCAATATCTTGTGGTGGAAAGAGTGGAGAATAACATACTTGCAAAGGGGGCTATTTTATATTAATTCCCATGGTTTTTGAATAAGGCGACCAACAAGCTCATAGAGGTGTGGTCAGCAGGTACCCACAAACTTTCTGCCATACAGTGTATATCCATTCTCCCCATACCTGGAAGAAGGGTCATTTGGCAGTGCTCAATGATCCTTTAGATGTACGAACTGGCACTAAATGCTATTGAACAGCAAGAGGGTTAGTGGGACCACTAATCCTCTTACTTCTGTAATGACAGGGTCTCTTTAAATGTTGAATTTCCATAATTGACCAGACTGTCCATAATAAATACAGCTTTTATTTTTGGCCGATTAAGTGATCAGTAGAAGGTATCTCATTGCTGAACTATGCAAGAAATGATATACTACAAAATAGAGCTCGGAAAAATTACATTGCCATTTTGCAATACCTCAAATACCCCTGATGGCACTTAAAAGTTCCATTGTTAGTGATTTATTTTGACAACATGATCCAAAACATGCTTCGTAGTTGTCCAGATTGCATTATCGTGCTAGCAGTCCGGCGTCTCGGGGACGATGCCGCGGCCATGTAGGTTTTCATCTTATAGGGACAACGGCTGCAAGTCATTGTGGAAGAATGATACACAGCTACACAAACAATGACATCAACCCCCCACTTCAGCGATTGTTTATCGAGCTGCGATCAGACATTTAATCTAAGTGGCGACGTTCGGACAATCCGAACATTCCACCGAACACAAACAATATTTTTTTTACATTTGGTGGGCTGGGCAAAGTTCAAGAGGGGGTACTTAACCCTCTCAGAGCTAAGGGAGTGGAAATAGTCCATCCATTTAATTATACAATGGTGGATGGTGGCCCACCAACTAGCTGCCTAAACCACTTGGGGATTATGGTGGAAGGATTGTTACACCTGATTTGATGGCTTCACCAATTGGCTTTGGCCACTGCACAGCAGTCCTAATCCCACCATTTACAGTATCTCACAAAAGTGAGTACACCCCTCACATTTTCTGTAAATATTTTCTTCTGTTTATGTGACAACACTGAAGAAATGACATGTTGCTACAATATAAAGTGAGTGTACAGCTTGTATAACAGTGTAAATTTGCTGTCCCCTCAAAATAACTCAACATCAATATTTTTACTTTGTTTTGTGTACCCATCCACCCCGCTGTCCCCTTACCTGTTGGTGACAATACTATTGCTGCCACTCTCCCAGTCCCCGGCGGCAGAGGTCCGCAGCAGCTTGTTCTTGCTGGTGTCTAGCGGAACTAGGAGGTACACCATAAGGTTAGCAAAGTGGATGGCCTGGCTAAAGACGGTGCTTTCCTCGCTCTGCACAAGTTCCATTTGCTGCTGCTTGCTGAGTGACGGCCAAACACGCAACTGCTCGGCAGCGATGTCCATCACTGTGTTCTCCTCGTCTGAGCTCTTCACTCCGTTCTCCTGAAATGAGACACCAATAAGTTAATGGCTCGGCACATCGTGTTGGGTCATATCGTTAATCAAATACCATCCTGTGCGTGGTGTATCTTTTTCTTTTTTTTCTTTTTCTTAAATTCGTTAATCAAATATCAGTCATTTATCTCCTGAAGAACTATTCTAAATTGCCAAAAGTTTGGTGACACCTGACCATCTCGCCTCAATGTTTGCATTTTTATCCAGTTCTATAACAGTTGGCACCTCTGCAGCTATACTAGCCTCCACTCTGCAGCTATACCAGCCTCCACTCTTTTCACAATATTTTGGAATGTTTATGTGGGAATTTGAGCCCATTTAGCCAAAGAATCATTTATGAGGTCAGGTACCAACATTGGCTGAGAAGACCTGGCTCATAATCGATCAGAGTTTCAATATTTTTCAAAGGTGTTCAGTAGGGTTGAAGTTACGGTTGTGTGTTGACCACTTAAGTTCCTTTACACCAAACTAGCCAAACCATGTCTATATGTGTACAGGGAGGGGGTCACCAGCAGGGAAGCCATCATAAATTTTGGGACCCCTCACACAGCTTTAAGCCTGCCCCCCCCCCCCCTGACCACCAACATGGCCGTTTCACTAAATCTGCCCACTGGCCATCCCAGAGTCCTTCCGTGCACCCACTTTTATTTTATCACTCTTAGCTTAAAGTGGTTGTAAACCCCCAAAAAATTGTTTTTTGTTTTAATGTCACAATGTAGAGTATAAGATTTCCTATCATCTGTGCCCAGTCTTGCCTCACAGAGTTAATCCAGCGCTGAGTAATCCTCTTTTAAAGTCCAGTGTAAATTAACCGGACTTCAGATAAAAACCTGCCAAATTAGGTTAAGTCCGTTTCTCTGTTTTTGCTTTCAGTAACAGGTTATTTACATATCTAGCGTGGACATGTTTATCATAACAAGAGGTGATCCAAAGTTCATTGTATATTACTAGGATCTGTTATGATGTTATATCACCTCATGTTATGATAAACAAAACATAACATATGATAAACATGTCCTAGCTATATTTGTAAATAACCTGTCACTCAAAGCAAGAAGAGAGAAAAACAGACTTTTGCTTTTGGGCAGGGTTTTATCTGGAAGGCTGTTCATTTTCACTGAACATAAAAGAGGATTTCTCAGATCTGGATTAACTCTGTGTGGCAAGACTGGGCACAGATGATAGGAAATCTTATACTCTACATTGTGACATAAAAAAAATAAAATAATTAACCCAATTCAACAAAGAGATGGCCCCATATATTTAGCAAAGACATCTCAATCCAGCAAACAGACATCCCAATTCATCAAAGAGAGAGCCCCATATATTCAGCAAAGAGACATTCTTTTGAGTGCATCGCTTACTCAACAACTCAGTCTTTTTTGTTGGGGCCTCAGGACACCAGGGCCCCCTACATGTGTATGGGCTGTCCCCCCCTGGTGACAGCCCTGGTCACCAGTCATGGTGGAACAAAGACGAGTCTTTCCCAAACTGTTACAAAATTATTCAAAATGTGTTTGTATGATGTAATAAATAGGAGGGGAATCCATGTGCTTTTGATCTTGTCGTGTAGGTGGGATGGTCTTGTGCCCATAAATTTGTGGCCACGTAAATTATAAGTGCTGCAAACATCCAGTTCACACTCACTGCATATCTACCCTACTGGCCCTGCTTTATATTATATTCCAAAAGATGACAGGTACACTTTAAAGCTCAACTGAGGTCAAAGAAACAGACATACAATCAGACCATGATTTCACAAACAGTTTAGAAACGCAAAAAGGTTTGCAAGTCAGCTTGTTGGCTCTGATAAGGCAGCTCTGAGACGCGCATTCCTCAATGGATACATCGGAGAGACCCAAAGTAGAGAAATAATGAGCCAGATGGCTAAACCAAAGGGTTTCGCTATCCCCCTTCCCTCTCTTTTGTAGCCCAAAGGATGTGGGGAATTTGTTGCCTCCAAGACACGTTGGTGGTTCTTTTTTTTTTAACATATTATGAATCACTAAAGGCACCTTTGCACTTTTGAGGGGCAACAAAATACCCCCATCATTTTCTTTTGTAGCCCAGAGGAAGAGAGAAATGTGTTTCCCTCCGAAACACGCTGGCTGTTTTTGTTTGAGTTTATTATGAATAATTTTTGGGTTTAGTGCTCGTTATGTCTACACTTAAAGCGTAACTCCACTTTCATGGAAAAATATAACAAATTTAAAAAAAAATATATATATATATATATATATATATATATATATATATATGTAATATCATTTTTTTATTTATCACATGCAATTGCTACACAAGCCATATTGCAATTGAATGGTATTAAAAATTCCATCTCCATTTTAGGATGCAGCTCTGTAAATTTCTGTAAAATTCAATGCAATATGGCAACCTGGAGGTGTTCTCTACGCCGTTGGTCAACAGACCACCACCAAAAATGTAATTTGGTGCTAATGTGATTGGCTCGCTGATTTTCCCAGAAGTCTGCACTAAGGTACAAGTCAGATTTTAGACATCTTCTGTAATAGGAATTTCATTTTTGGTGAGATAATCCACAAGGGATAAATCCTCCTAAGGGGATGCAGGCACCAGGGTCGTCTTAATAGCATCATGGGCCCCTGGGCAAAGTAATGCTCTGGGGCCCCTACAATGAAGACAGTGCAGGTAAACACATCAAGTAGGTAGGATGGCTCAAGGACCAGCTGCTTTGGGGAAAGTGCAGGGGCCCCCATGCAGCTGAGGCCCCTGGGCAGTGCCCAGGAGTGCCCTCTCATTAAGACAGCCCTGGCAGACACTGCAACTTTAACTCAATGTATGGATCGAGTTGGGTACAACCAGCATGCCCATAGATGGATCGAATCTTGGCTGGTTCCTGCTGAACCAGCAGAGATTCGATCCATCAGTAGCCGGCTTTATCAGCAATGTACTAAACCAGGGGAGACAAGCCACGATCCTTCTCTGCAATACAACTCTCTAAAGACACTTGATGAGGGGTGTGGCTGCTACTCAGCTATGCCAACACAGAGTACTGTAGTGTGTGGGCAGAAAGCAGCTTTTTCAATGACAGATAAATGTATTTTAAGACATTTCCCAAGTCCTAGAGGACTAAAAAGAGGTGCAAGACTTCAATTGGGCTTTAATGAATGTTGTATACAAACCTTAGGATTGGAATCCGGCTCCTGATGGGCATTTTTAGAGGTCAGGTAGAGGGATCGCACTTGGTTCTGAACATCGTTATAAAACGTGGTCTCCCAGAACTGCTGATTGGTCCATATGGTGTGATCCTGGACACAGGTGTAGGCGAACTGGCTGACCCCAGGAGACAGTTTCTGTGAAAAGTAACAGAACGTTATTTACAAGCGGCACATACATTACTGCCCAACACCGAAACAGCAGAAAAATATGAAATCTTCAGGAAATTTTCCATCTTAATGATGCAGCTGAATGATTCAGCATACAAGGTGATGTTTAGATTTTTTTTTTTTATGTGTGTCGGGAACAATTAAAGATTGGAAAGTAAGACGATAAACACAACATTTGGATAAAACATCTTGTATGTGACTCGGTCAACAACAAGCCAACGTCATCTAGAAATGTTTCCCCAGGTCTTCTCTTCCAAGAAAGAGAGATAAGAGGGATGACTAAGAGATGTTTGCCATGGACTTGTCTCTTGTATCTCCCCGTCTCCAAGTTTTAGAAATTCTTTGGTAAAAACGTGACAAAGCTCACTGAATTACAGTAAAAGCTGACACCACTTTTGTAGAGTTACCCAACAACTAATCGGCATAGCAGGTACCTGAGATAAAATAAATTCTATTTAATTCTAAGTACAAAAGACCGGGTGCCTAACGTATCATGTCTCCATTCCCATATATAACATACATATAACCAATGTTGGTACTTTATTTTTTCTACCAAAGCCATGGACTCTCTCGTGCCACCTCATTGGTTTTCCCTAGGGTTGTCCCGATACCACTTTTTTAAGACCGAGTACAAGTACCGATAATCCTTTTCAAGTACTCGCCGATATCGATTAGCGATACTTTTTTTTATGTCATGTGTCAGTATTTTTTTTTATTTTAAAATTTAAATTTTTCACTATTTTTTTTTTTTTACAATGCTTTGTTTGGGGTGGATGTGTCGGTGTGTTTTTTATTTTAATATGTATTTTTTTTTACAATTAATTATTTTTATTATTTATTGCTATTTTTTTTCCTAGCCATGTTGGGGGGCTTTGGTGAGATATCAGGGGTCTTAACAGACCCCTGACATCTCCCCTTTGAGACAGAGAAAGAGACAAAGGAGACAGATTCCCCAGTCCCTTTCTCAGCTGCACTGGAAATTAATGGACAGGAGACAGAGGCTCCTCTCCATTCATAAACTGAAGCATTGTAAACAGCATTGTAAACAGTTTACGATGCTCAGTTATATGAATGGACAGAGTCAGTGATCACTGACTCTGTTCATTCGGAAAAGGTAGGAGCCGGGTTTAACGGGGGCGGAGGAGGAGGGGGAGAGCAGAACGGCAGCGGCACGGAGGGGGAGAGCAGAACGGCAGCGGCACGGAGGGGGACAGCAGAACGGCAGCGGCACGGAGGGGGACAGCAGAACGGCAGCGGCACGGAGGGGGACAGCAGAACGGCAGCGGCACGGAGGGGGACAGCAGAACGGCAGCGGCACGGAGGGGGACAGCAGAACGGCAGCGGCACGGAGGGGGACAGCAGAACGGCAGCGGCACGGAGGGGGACAGCAGAACGGCAGCGGCACGGAGGGGGAGAGCAGAACGGCAGCGGCACGGAGGGGGAGAGCAGAACGGCAGCGGCACGGAGGGGGGAGAGCAGAACGGCAGCGGCACGGAGGGGGAGAGCAGAACGGCAGCGGCACGGAGGGGGACATGGAGCATGGAGGAGAAAGAGCAGAACAGAGGACAGCAGCGGCATGGAGGGGGAGAGCCGAACGGCAGCGGCATGGAGGGGGAGAGCAGAACGGCAGCGGCATGGAGGGGGGGGACACAGGAGCATGGAGGGAGAGAGCAGAACGGATGGGGGAACTGGAGGAGTTTTCCCATTGGTTGTCTAGGAACCCCACCCCCCCTCCATTTAGAAGCACCAGGGCTTTTTTTCAGCTGGAACTTGGTTCCACCACCTCTGGCTCAGGGCCACTGCTCCCTGCTCACCACTATCACTTGTATGGGGAAACTCGCTTTGATATGCAAGTGCTTTGGATAACAATCATTCTCCTGGAATGGATTATGCTCGTATTCCAAGGTTCCACTGCACCTGAAATTATACCAGTTTACATAAAAGTGAAAAAAAGGTATAAGGTTTTTTATATCTATACAAAAATGTTTTGCCTTTCATTTCTATTTTAAACTCAATGGGTTGTTTTACAAGGGGATTGTTACAATCACATTAATGCTCAACTGCAGATAAAACTTTCTAAGAATCTGTTTTTTTTTTTTAGAAAAGATTTAAGCTACACGAATGAAAACTGACCTTTGCCCACAAAAAAAAAAAAAAAAAAAAATTGCACTATTCAGACTGAGGAGGATTTACAGTTTTACCAGTAGAGGGCAGATCAATCTAAGAAAACGCATCAATCACTCATCTGAAACATCCAATCAATAAATGCCTCTTTTCCAAAACTATTTACAACGGAGGATAAAAATATCCCATTTCTAGGAACAATAAAGATGATCAGTCTGACTCTTGCGGTGGCTGAACACACAGTTTCCTTGACAAACATAACTTTGCTTGACAAACATAAAAAGCGCACAATACACAAAAACAACCCAATAAAAGTGCATCTCTCAGTATATCGGGGTGTCAAACCGCTTCAAAGTTTCTAAAAACGAGTTGTAATGAGGAGGAATTCTAGTGTTGGTTTGAAACTGGTTTAGTCTCCCTGGGGGGTATATAGACCGCAATAAAAAACACAACACCATTGAAAAGTAAACTTATTTTTGGGCTGTATATGCACTTTATTACTTAAAGCAGCTTTTAAAATATGGACACTCACCTGTTCAGGGTGGCCACGATGTCGGCACCCGAAGCCGATCTCTGTCTTGGTTTGGGTGCTGCCGCAGCCATCTTCGGTAAGGGAGTCAGGAATTGAAGCCTTTGCAGCTTCACTTCCTGGTTCCCTACTGCGCATGTGCGACTCGCACTGCGCAATGCCACTGGTCGCTGCCGTCTTCTGGGACCTGTGTGTGGGACGTAGTGTAGACTGCAGCAGATAATGCAAGCGTCTATGCCCGGTAGTGGGTGCAAATACCTGTCTTAGGCACAGTCATTGATCATCTGTTTCCTGATATAGGGAAAGGCAATCAATGACGTCCAGCCCCGCCCCCCTACAGTTAGAAACACATATGAGGTCACACTTAACCCCTTTAGCGCCCCCTAGTGGTTAACTCCCAAAGTGCAATTGTCATTTTCACAGTAATCAGTGCATTTTTATAGCACTGTTTGCTGTGAAAATGACAATGGTCCCAAAAATGTGTCAAAAGTGTCCGATGTGTCCGTCATAATGTCGTAGTCACGGAAAAAAAACGCTGACCGCCAGCATTAGTAGTAAAAAAAAAAAAATATTAATAAAAATGCAATAAAACTATGCCCTATTTGTAAACGCTATACATTTTGCACAAACCAATCGATAAACGCTTACTGCGTTTTTTTTTTACCAAAAATAGGTAGAAGAATACGTATCGGTCTAAACTGAGGAGAAAAAAAAGTTTTTTTTATATATTTTTGGGGGATATTTATTATAGAAAAAAAGTAAAATATATATTTTTTTAAATTATCGCTTTATTTTTGTTTATAGCGCAAAAAATAAATAAAATAGAAAAACGCAGAGGTGATCAAATACCACCAAAAGAAAGCTCTATTTGTTAAAAGAAAAGGACGCCAATTTTTTCTGGGAGCCACATCGCACGATTGCGCAATTGTCAGTTAAAGCAACGCAGTGCCGAATCCAAAAAAGGGGCCTGGTCCTTTACCTGCATATTGGTCCGGGTCTTAAGTGGTTAAACAGCTGCTCTATTCACTCCAGTGGAAAGGCCCGAGGACTTTCACACTGGAGCGGTGTGCTGGCAGGGCGTCAGAAAAAGTCCTGCCAGCAGCTTCTTTGGAGCGCATTAGGAGCGGGGAACTCACCATTCCTAATGCGCTATTGCCCATTGAAATCAATGGGCAGCACCGCCATACTGCCGGCAATACACTGCTGTAGTGGCACATTGCGGGCCGGTTTTAACCCTTTCTTGGCCGCTAGCGGGGGTTAAAAGAACCCCGCTAGCGGCCGCAAATCTGACAGTAAAATAGCGGCGTTTTACCACTATTTTACCGCTCGGGGCGGCGTAATGTCAAAGCAGTCTAAAGCTAAAACTGATCAATAGGAACTATTAGAGCCCCAGTGATGTACTGTGATGATCAGATTTGGGAGCCTGTTTGCTGCTCTTTGTTTATTAATTACAATTTCTGTCATTTGTGACCTCCTTCCAAATTGGTTCTCTTTGCACCCAATCTAAAAAATGTGAAGGTGCATATAGAATGTGACCCCCCCCCCCCCCCATTACAGTATAGAGGGGGCGGGTATACAGGTGCTGTACATGGCACCGGGCTGTGTGAACTCTGTGTCCCGGTTAGACATTTCAGCGCTCACTAAACACAAATATAAAGATTAAGGTCAGGTCAAGGTAAGTTGTTGTATAACAAAACTGTGCCAAACGGTCATTCTCCAGACTGCCGCGCCACTTAATATTCAATGTGGCCGTCGTTAAGCCACTTGCTGTGGACAGAGTGCTGCAGAACACAGTCTAGCACTAGACTACGGCTTATTATTAAATCTCTACCTTAAAAACGACTGAATAGATCTACCAATTCTCCGGAATTAGCAAAATGCTTTATTGTTTAGCTTAGAATTGTCACAGGTGAGGCAGATCAGTAAAATGACAACAAGCAGACATAAGCTCTATGGAGCTTGCATTGTATTTAGTTCCAGCAGTCATTATGTAAAGCAGTGATATGTAGATGGCCACTAGAGGGAGACACTATGGATATGCGTATTAGATACAGCCATTAAAATAGAGAGTCTGAAGGGCAGACTGCTTCTGCTGTGCTCTCCCGTTATACAACCCATGGTGCTTTGTGAATCCTTTGTCATATGTAGAACATTTTTATTTGTAAAACAAACATTGTCTGGATCGGGGGGGGGGGGGGGGGTGCAGTATTTGTCTGACGTGTATCAAGGCACTGTTTTAAAATCATTCCAACAGCTTAAGGACCACTTCGCCCTCCCCAATTCCATGCATTTTTGCTACCTTCAGCTCCGTCATGCTCTCCATGCTCAATTTGGAGATGCATCCCCTGGTGTTGAAAAACTCGATGTGCTCCGTACTATAACGGGTCAGGACTCCTGAAAATTAATTTCAGTACTATACAACTCCCTTCTCTGACCTCCTGCTGTGGTTCTGGCCTATGGACTTAGAGATCGCTGGTCCAGGGATGTGGGGGAGCTCGAGGATGATGAGTGGGAGGACGCGCTAGACACCACTAAGAAGGTTTCACCCAAATTATCAGACGCTCTTACACACTTGTTCATCTTACACAGGTCATATTTAATCCCCATTCTGTTAGCTAAATACAAACCCGATCATAGCCCGCTATGCCCCAGGTGCGATAGCCCCTCCAGCACTTTTTTTCACCTCCTTTGGTCCTGCCCTGTGATACAAGATTACTGATCACACCAGGTAAAGTTCATTCATGACGAGATGGGGTCTCCCCCTTACCCTGTGCCCTAAACAGTGTTTATTGGGAATATTCCCAGACTCAGACTCTGACAAGTACCACAAAATTTTCCTCCAAGAGTCACTATTCACAGCCAGATTGCTAATAGCGAAGAAATGGCTTCGGGCCCTACCCCCGTGGGAAATGCAGCTACAAATGCAGCTAACGCCCTGCCTGACCGAGCCTAGTGTACTTCTCCCTGGATCAGGTTGTATATCCTTGTTGTGTGAATGGCTGGCCCTTTGGTTGCCCGCATCCCTGGCACTGCACTATTGTCCATAATGTATATCCTGCAATCATTGTTTGTACTGATGTTTGTATTGTACTTGCTCCGCCTGCATGAGTTGTAATTTTGCATATTTTGTATGTCATCCCTTGATTTTGACAAATAAAACGTTACCTCTTGTAAAAAAAACAAAGATTGTAAATGAAAATATTATACAAAAAAGTTGGATAACACATTTTTCTTTAATATCTTTTATTGCTATCACAAGGGATGAACAACATCAATTGTCACAGCATGGGCCATGGTCCTCTTTATGGAGAGATCTGGGGTCTCTGAGAATCCGGGAACAGCTTGTTCACCAGAGGTGACAAAATCCTTGTCACTTCCAGGTTCTGATGTCACACAGTTTGAGGAACATCATCAGTTCCTCTCAGGCTTCATGTACACCAGTGGGTCTCAATCTCAGTCCTCAAGTACCCCCAACGGGCATGTTTTGGGAACTTCCCTTATATAAAATAGCTCTTATCAATGCCATGTCATGTCATTGATATTGATTTAAAGCAGCTAGGCAAAGTAAAGGAAAACATGGCCTGTTGGGGGTACTTGAGGACTGAGGTTGAGAACCACTGATGTACACTACAGCTTCTAAACTTGAGTTTAGGAGCTTTTGGAATATTTGTTTTTGTGCCAAAGCTCCTAAACTCAACTCTATAAAGACTTATGTGTTCATATACATATGATCGTTCAGGAGCTGCTGCAGTTAGGGGAGGTTCAACCTCCTTCTCTTGGACGAGGAATAATCGTGTTCAGAATAGGAGTGTTTTTACCACCAGCCACAAAACGCGGTAAAATCGCGGCTATTTGCGCATGAAGCCTCACTGTGTCCCAGGAACTGGATGCCGCCCGCCGCATCCTTCCCGGGCTTCCCCGATCGCATCCTTCCCGGGCTTCCCCGATCGCATCCTTCCCGGGCTTCCCCGATTCCACAGGAGAACCAAGGAAAGGTGGTGACGGGTAGGGATGGGATCCCCCTTCCACCGCCTGTAAAAGCAATTCAGCAACTCTGTAGCCGCTAGGATTACTTTTATTTTGTATAAAATTGCCGGAAGAAGAAAGTGATTTCAATAATTTCTGCAGCTGTAGCGATGACCGAGATACCACCCTTCCCGTCCCAGAACACACATACGAGGGGGTCTTCAAAAAGATTCCTTACTTTTTTATATGTAACCAAGTTAAAAAAAAAAAAAAGTGCAGAAACTTTTTTAAGAACCATTGTATATGTATGGACGACAGAAAAAAAACATAAAATGTTTAAAAAGTAGCCCCCAAATCATCATAGTTTTCCTTTAAAGATAAGCTTGATTCAGTGAATGGAACACTTTTCGGAAGGCGGTAGAGTAACGGCTTCCATGCCACCGGCAGGCGAAATTACAACTCCTGAATCCCCCCCCCCCAATAACTGCAATTTTGCAAGGAACTAACATGCCAATCACTTGACTTGCAGCTGCAGGCGCAGTCCCACTGACTTCAATGGGCGAGCATGACAGGTGGTGCCACCTGTCAAACTCATCAAACTGAGGCAGATTTGTTGCAGCAGCAATGTGTACAATCCCCTCTGGCTGCCTTTTTAGGTGTTTTCTGTGGGCAGTCAGGGGGGAGAGGGTGGTAAAAGAGCACTAAAAGTGTGAAAGGTGTTCCATTGAAATCTACTTTTTTTGTAATTTTCTGAAGCAAGGCTATTGTTAACGGAAAACTTTGATGGTTTGGGGAGGTCACTTTTTTAACATTTATGTTTTTAAATGGCGCTTTATAACTTTTTTTTTGTATATATACAATTTATGTTTTGCAAGTAAACATTAAATACAGTGTGCACCTATAAACACAGGATCCACAAAGCACCATGGGTTGTTTAATGGGAGAGCACATCAGAAGCAGTCTGCCCTTCAGACTCTCTCTCTATGTGATTGAAATACCTGATGTTCACCTCTGAACACAGCAGGCAAGGAAAAGGGGGTGTCAAAAATGCATTCTGTTTGCAGGGATAGCCAACCTTGGGACTTTAGATAATTTAAAACTACAAGTCTCACGAGGCATTGTAAGACTGTCAGCTAAAGGCATGGCGGGACTTGTATTTTCACCACAGCTGGAACACAGCTGAAACACTTCTCCTGTTTCACGCCAACCAAAAGAGACGTCCCGCAACAACATGGACACCCCGCCCATTCTGGGAAAAACCATCACCCCTAGCACCAAAGTCAAAAGTCTCCGAGTCATTTTTGACACCCACATGACAATGGATGCACAAATAGGGTCAGTAGTCAGCGGATTGCACCATCTGCTGCGCCTTCTACGCAGACTCGCTCCCTTTATCCCAAAAGAAGACACAGCAGTCGTGGTGGGAACAATTATCAACACCAGACTCGACTATGCAAATGCCCTCTACCTCGGACTGCCAAAATACCAAATCACTCGTCTGCAAGTCGTTCAAAATACGGCCGCTCGACTCGTGACTGGCAAAAAAACATGGGAATCAATCTCACCTTCACTGAGATCCCTTCATTGGTTGCCAGTAAAAGACAGAATCACTTTTAAGGCACTCTGTCTGAAGCATAAATGTGTTCAAGGAATTGCTCCCCAATACTTATGCGAAAAATTTAAATGTCACAACCCCAAATCGCGTTCTGCGATCCACCAACCAAAATCTACTCCAGATACCCAAAGCCAGATACAAGTCTAAAGGAGAACGAAGATTTGCAGTTCAAGGACCTAGATTATGGAATGCCCTACCAACCAGCATCCGATTGGAGGTGAATAACCTGGCCTTCAGAAAAAAAATCAAAACCCATCTTTTCTGAGGGCTAAAGTACAGTAGGGAATGGATACTAAGCGCCCAGAGGCGATTCAGTTTGCATGTGTTGTGCTATATAAGTGTCTCACTCAGTCACAGAGGTTGTCTACCCCTGTTCTACTGTGTGTGTGCGAGCGAACTGAGCCACGCCATTTGGATTCTGTAACATCTTAACAGAGCAGCTAAGAACAGAAAGGTAAACGTGAAAAGGATCTGAAGCTTCCCCTGCTGACCAGAAATGAAATGAAGTAATATTTATAATGTATAGTATCTCATTTTTATCACCCAACTAAAAATATACTGTATATTTTTAAAATGTCCTAAGCATTAGAGAAAAAATATATGCAAAACAGCTATACATCCCTTTTTGTGTTATTCTTAAGCATGCAGAATTTATTCTCTGCAACCATCCAAATTTCAGATTTGTTCACCTAATTGTCCCAAAGGCAGTGACGACAGGCAAACAGGATATAAGAGAGGTTCTCCATTTCCATAATTATGCACAGAACTTTTTCATTAACTTTGCATTTGGCAGAGCCCTTCGAACTGCCAAAACAGAAGGATTAGAAAACAGGATAAACATATTCCGCATTGTATTCAGATAATCTCTGCATAAGACGTAACCGCTATTTCCAGGTTAGGGGATAAAGAGGTGGGAGGGAGGCTGGCAACTCCGCCTATAATCCACAGCCAGGTGCTGAGAACGTGGTGGCGCTTAGTCAGCACCAGATGATCGCCAGGTGCCGCAGTAAAATACCTGCAAAGGAAACTTCCATTCTGGACCTTTCAACTGCCTTTGATACGGTTGAAAACCCTCTTCTCCTCAAAAAACTTTACTCCTTTGGTCTCCATGACTGTGCTCTTTACTGGCTCTCATCCTACCTATCCCACCGCACCTTCAGTGTCACTTTCAATTCTAGCTCCTCCTCTCCTCGTCGGGGTTCCCCAAGGTTCTGTTCTTGGACCTCTCCTATTGTCAATCTACACTTCCTCCCTGGGTCAGCCTCCCATGGCTTTCAATACCATTTCTACACTGACGACACCCAAATCTCTCTCTCCACCCCTCAGCTCACTCCATTAATCTCCTCCCACATCACCAATTTACCAACAGACATATCTGTCTAGATGTCACACCACTTCCTCAAACTCAACCTGTCCGAAACCGAGCTCATAATATCCCCCCCCCCCCCACCTGCCTGTGAAGAGCAACATCGCAACCATCGACCAATCCCTAACAGCCAGGGTGCTAGGTGTAATCCTAGACTCTGTACTCTCCTTTCGGCCCAATCACTTTCCAAAGCTTGATGCCTCAACCTCTGCAACATCTCCAGAATACGCCCCTTTAACTTTAAAATAATGACTTGTTGGGGCTTTAAAAATCATCACCTTTGAAAAAGTTTGGGTACATGTGCTGCCATGGTGAGAGTCGGTCATCAACACCAATAATGCTCTAGTGTCAGGACGTACAGTATCTCACACGGACTATGGCAATGGATGATGTTGATCCAGGGCAGGTGGCATACAGGGCTGCCCCCAGCATTCAAGAGAGGATGGCATGCACCACTGTCAAGACCTGCTCTGCCTCCCACCCCCTTCAATCCTGTTGGAGTAAAGTTGGGAACTATTGGGAAAAGATAGGCATTGATGTACAAGGGGGACTCTGATGGAGAGGGTGGGGCTTCTGCTGTGATGAACGGATTCTATGATGGGAAGACTGTCATGATGGGGGACCTCACGGAAACCTATTCTGCCTCTTGTCTTCTTCCATGCTGCTGGAGTAAGGTTGACCCATAATGGGAATAGGGGGGGGGTATACGGGGTGGACACTGTTTAGAGGGTTGGGATTTCTGATGTGATGAGATGATTCTATGATGGGAGAATGCTACTGTCCTGTAGGGGATCTCACGGAAACCTGTTCTGCCTCTTGTCTTCTGCGGGGTTGCTGGAGTAAGGTGGATCTCTGATTGGAAAAGGGAATATATATTGGGTGGGGGGTGGAAACTCTAAATAGAGGTTTTGGGCTTCTGATATGATGAGAGGATTCTATGGTGGGGTAGTGGATTCTGCTGACATGACTGAGGCCCCACAAGGACCTGTTTTGACTCTTGCCTTCTGCCATGCTGCTGAAGTAAGGTAGAAGAGCACTGCTGGGTAGAGGGGACTCCGATAGAAAGGTTGAGGCTTCTGATGTGATGAGAGGATTCTATGATGAGGGGCGCCACTGAGGTCATTGGGGGATGAGGGATCTGACATGATGTGGGGAGGGGAAAGCTCTGACATCATATGGAGGACTCTGAAGGGATTGGGGACCTCAGCTGTGAAATTAATTTTATCAAAGCACTTGGCACCATACACATCAGGAGTGATTTAAGATTTTGTGTACTTTTAAAGGGTGCCATAACTCAAAAATAAATGAGAAATTCTGATTTAGAAGAAAGGGGGACAGGAGGCATTCAGAACTCGGGTCTGTATCCCATTCTCCAAGTTGCTGTGTCATCCTGGAAGCCGGGAGCAGGCAGCTGCCTCGGCTGGGGATAGAGGACTGTTCTGCAATCCTGAGTCATAAATTAAATACACACACACACACATTCCAGAGAGCCCAGCGAGGAATGTGCCTCTTCTGTCCTTATTTCCCAAGACACTCCACTCATTCCTCGCGCACTCATTCTTTAACAGTTTGTTTCGTTATATTGCATTCTTCTGGGCCAGCGTATTGTCATGGGGAAAAGTTTTTTTTTTTTTTTTTTGGATGAAGTTGATGAATTGTTACAGGAAGGACTGGAATTCCATGTACAATGTCTCCAGAAATACATAGGACAAACTGGCCAACTACTATTCCAAGTATGGCTTGGCCAGCTGCTCTGGAATTCTGAAATAAGGAAACTTGCAAACAAATTTTTAATAAGGAGATGATATTAGAGATGAAATGTAATCTGCTTTTATTTTGCCTTCCCTGGTTCCTATCTCCCCTTCATCAACATGCTAATAACAGTCAAGGAGGGGAAGAAAAGACTAGATGATGCTGCACATTCTCGGCCAGGATATTAGATAAGCTCTATCTAACCAGCTTCAGCTTCTAATTGCAAGAAGCTCACAATGTGCAGTGAAATCAGTGTAAGCAAGTTCAGTACAGGAGAGGAGCCGGTACAACTTTGCAAGACTTAAAAGCGGCGTTCCGCCCCAAAAAAAATTAAAAGCCAGCAGCTACACATATTGCAGCTGCTGGCTTTTAATAAATGGACACTTACCTGTCTTGGAGTCCAGCGACGTCCGCACCACAGCTGATATTTCCATCAGCTGTCGGATGCTGCTGCCGCCGCCATTGCGGGTAAGGAAACCTGACTGTGTAGTCTTTCTGCTTCACGCCGGGAACCCTACTGTGCAGGTGCGAGGCCCCCGCTCCTCTCTCCTATTGGCCCAGCGCCCCAGGAGAAGAGGAGGGAGCCCCGCGGTGACGTCACAGCTCCGAGGCACAGACTCCCGGAAGTGGGAAAGGATACCTGTCAAAGACAAATTTAGAGTATAAATATTGGGGTTTATTTACTAAAACTGCTAGAGTGCAAAATCTGGTGCAGCTGTGCATGGTAGCCAATCAGCTTCTAACTACAGCTTGTTTAAATAAGCTTTGACAATAAAAACTGCAAGCTGATTGGTTTCTATGCAGAGCAGCACCAGATTTTGCACTCTCCAGTCCTAGTAAATCAACACCATTGTCATGTTGGACTGGAGATGGGCTACACAGGAACAGGCACTCAGATGGTCCATGGACATTAGGAGGTGTGGGTTTGGAGCGGTGATGTAGATTTGGGTATGTTCTGGAATAGTTAAAGATTAGACTGGAGTCCTTTATGGACAAAACCAACACCAGGTCTCCCGTTTGGTAATAATGGTCCAAGCTTTTATTTTTATTTAATTTTTTTCTCCTCACCAGGGTTTCACGTTGGACTTTGCCTTGAACCGAGTTTGTACCTGTTGAGTTTGGTGATATTCGGCAAGTGAAGATCCGAAGCTGATCGGTTTCTATGCAGAGATGCACCAGATTTTGCACTCTTCAGTTTTAATAAATCAATCCCAGTTTGTTGCTCCCTTAGGTTAGGTACATCCCATTACCGGCGCATACAAATGTGACCATCTAGTTTCCATCTAAGTGAATACCGGTTCACGTGAAACTTGCTACACTATTTCTAAATAAGTCATACCAATATAAAAAAGACTCCCATTTCGGTCTCTGGATTCACCCATTATGGAATTACTTAATTTTTGCTTTGAGTGCCCATTGATTGAGATTTCAGTCATCTTGTTCCTTGGTGTGGGTTCACCGGCTGGGTCAGGATTCCCTCCCATCGCTCCCCCTTTTGGTCGTCATTCGGGGTGGCCACTCATCTCCAGTCCTCCTGGGCGGTGTAGGGCCAGCATAGCCATATCTTCTTGCTTTTAAATTCTTGTTGTGATATAGCAAAACACCTGCTTCTACATCAGTGGTGGTGCATCCATAAAGGGGGCACGGGCGCTGCCCCTTCTCTCCTGCACCTGTTTATCACCATAGATAGATTCAAGCATTCCACCCCCTATTTAGGTGTCTGAACCATAGGCTCCAATAGGCGTCCAAAATGGTGAACAGCGGGCGCCATGCTGGCCGTTCGCTGTTCATTCAGCAGTGTGTTAGGAAAGCAAATAAATTGTTTTCCTAATACTGACCCACCTTCTCAGCCAATCAGGTAGCCGGGTCTGTTACCTGTCACCTGACTAGCTGAAAATGACAGGCGCTGTGATTGGACGCTGCCTAGCAGGCGTCCAATCATAGGACAGGGCAGGCGGGAGAAAACATTGAGGAAGACATGGAGGACACTGGATATCGCTCGTCGCCTGCCGCAGTCACCCACTGCCCACCCGAGACAGGGTAATGGCCGGGCGGGGGGCACAGTGGCAGCGATTAATGGGCACAGTGGCAGCGTTTGATGGGCACGGCGAAGCTGCAATTGATCTTTCAGTTTGTTTGCGCCCCCCCCCCCCCCCCCCAAAAAAAAAAAATTGAGCCCCAGACGCCACTGTTCTACATGATAGCATAGATACCTCCACCACTTGCTCCTGATGAAGAAGAATAATGCATGACTCCGCAACACATTGGGTATCACTCTGTCTATTAGCACAAGAGTGATTCAAATTAGTGGTTGTGATCTCATGATGAACAATATGTTACACATTTTTCATGTAGCTGTGTCCTATTTTATATTTTGTAATATTAAAATTATATTTTACTCATTTTTGTATACGCCTTTTTGGAGTCGTTGCCCTTTAAAGTCCCACCAGAGGGTTTCTTTTTGTTTTGTGTTTGCTAGTTTAGATACTACAACTTCACCTTATGGCTTTTGGATGTCTACCCCATATCTCTGAACACGTATGCAAACCATTATAGGTTTAGCATACAATTTTTGTTCGTAAAAAAAAAAAAAAAAAAAAAAAAAAAGGAAAATATAGTAATGACATTTGTTTTTGTCGGAGCCAATTAAAATAAATACATTAATTTTGAGGCTAACCCGGCTGTTGCCAGCAATATGTTTTTAGTACATTCCTGAGTAAATCACCTCTTAAACATCTCTTATAAACCTTGAAAAACCCTAAATAAAGGGTAACTTTAAAGTCTGAATGTTGATAATGCGATGATTACTATGGATAGATACGTATGTATACTTGGTATTATCCCTTTATTTAGGGTTGTCCAAGTTTTAATAAAGACACATATTGCTCAGGTTACCTATTGAGTTGGATGAGTTTTGAAGTTTGCAAACTTGGCCTAAAGAAAGTATTAAAGACAGATTTTACTGTGTTGAGTGCTAAATGTGGCACATTTGTAGCGTTGTTGGCATTCAGTTTGCCAGATCCTTCATAAAATTTAAATAAATGGGGGGGGGGGGGAACCCAAATGGGATGTTAAGGTAAATAAACAGAAGCCTTCTCATTTGTTAAAAATTCCACAATATTTTATTAAAGATTCTATTTACGGTAAATTAACTGCTTAAGACCCGGACCATTATGCAGGTAATTGGACCTTGCCCCTTTTTGCGATTCTGCACTTCATCGCTTTAACTGACAATTGCACGGTCGTGGCTCCCAAACAAAATTGGCGTCCTTTTTTACCCACAAATAGAGCTTTTTTTTGGTGGTATTTGATCACCTCTGTGGTTTATTTTTTTATATATATATTTTTTACCTTTTGCTATAATAAATTTTACCAAAAAATATTTTTTTTTCCCTCAGTTTAGGCCGATACGTATTCTTCTACATTTTTTTAGTAAAAAAAAAAAAAAAAATTGCAATAAGCATTTATCGATTGCTTTGCGCAAAATTTATAGCGTTTACAAAATAGGGGATAGTTTTATGGCATGTCTATTAATATATTTTTTTTACTAGTAATGACAGCGATTTTTTTCATGACTGCGACATTATGGCGGGCACATCGGACAATTTTGACATTTTTGGGACCATTGTCATTTTTATAGCGAAAAGTGCTATAAAAATGCACCGATTACTGTGAAAATGACAATAGCAGTGAATGGGTTAACCATTAGGGGGATCTGTAGGGGTTAAGTGTGACCTAATATGTGTTTCTTACTGTAGGGGGGCGGGGCTGGACGCGTGACGTCACTGATCGTCGTTACCTATGACAGGGAACAGACGATCACTGCCACTGCCACAGAGAAGAACGGGGAAGGTTTGTTTACACTCACCTCTCCCCGTTCTTCAGCTCCTGTGACCCAATCGCAGGACACCGGTGGCGATTGAGTCCCGTGGGCGCGGTCAAGGAACTTCGGACCAGGTCGACATTGTGCCGCCAGTGGCGCGCTCACGACCCACAGCTGGGTTCTTAAAGGGGACTTATCTGTACGCCCTTGTGTCCAGTCGTGCCATTCTGTGGCGGTCCTTAAGTGGTTAAAGATTCAGGTCTGATCAAAAGATATTGATCAGATAGAAGACGACCAGAGACAGGCAACAAAAATGGTGAGAGACTTCAGGAACTTAAAATGTCCAGTCTGGTGTAACTGAAAACATTAAATACATGTAAGGTATGAATAGGTTTCAGGAGATCAGCAGTTTCAATGGCGCCGGGTCATCCAGCGACCAAGGCTAATACCTCGTACACACGACCGGGTTTCCTGATGAAAACTGCAAGGAGAGCTTTTGGCCTGGAATTCTGGCCGTGTGTATGGTCCTCGCAGTTTTTCAGAAGGGAAAACAGCCCAAAAACTGCCAGACAAAAAAAGAGAACCAGCTCTGTTTTTTCCCCCTGGGATTCCTGGCAGACTTTTCCCCCGGTAGTTTTTGGCAGTTTTCCTATTGGAACAACTGCGAGAGAGCATATACACAGTCAGGATTCATGTCCAAAGCTCTCATCGGGAAAACCTCTCGTATGTTCGGGGGAAAAGTTACGGAGCAGGTTCTCGGTTTTCCTCCCGGGTTTTCCGATGGATCTTTTCCCGTTGGGAATTCCAGTTGTGTGTACGAAGCATATGATACCAAACTGTGCCTCTTTTTCCCCTTCCAGATGAAGGAGGTGATGGAGCCAACAACATGCCAAAAACATACATGTTTGTGGCATGTGCTGACAGAGCCAATGGTTGTAGTAAATCGTGGTGAACTAAAGAGTTTATGGTCGGTGCACAAACATAGAGATAACAGTGGTGAAGGAAACAAATGCCCCCTGCTTCAGTGGTGTCACTGGAATGACAATGTGTCCCGGGATTGGGGTGTACTTAGAAGAAAAAACGTCCCCGTGTCTGGGGTATCACTGGAAGGAAAAATGCCTGGGTCATCAGTGTCACTGGAAGGAAAAACTGTCTCAGCATCAGTGGTGTAACAGGAGGAAAACAAAAATGCCTCTCCGTCATTGGCGTCACTGGAAAAACGTCCATGCATGCATGGGTGGACTCACTGTAAGGAAAAATGTCCATGCATGGGTGGACTCACTGAAAGGAAAAAATGTCCAACATTGGTGGTGTCACTGGAAAATAAATAAAATATCCCATCATCAGTGGTGTTTCAAGAAAGAAAAAAGTCTCTGCATCTGTGGTGTCACTGGAAGAAAAAAATGCCTTTGCTTCGATGGTGTTGCTAGAGGAAAAATGGCGCTGTGTCATTGGGTAAAAAATTCCCCTTGTCCCAGGCAGTGTTTTTAAATGTCAATGTTTCTATAATATTATCCGTTTTATGTGTTTGACAAGAAATCTTTATTAAAATAATGCCAAATTTTTATTAGCTTCAGTATGTATACTGTGACGGTATGCGAGGTGCGATACATGACAACAGGTATATTTCACCTCGCAATCGTTCTATTATGAGGGACTGAACCGGAATCCGGTCCGGGTTTACAGCCTCTGGGGCTGGCTAGGGTTGCGGTCCGGATGTTTGGGTCCACTGGAGTCCAATGTCAACTGGACTTTAAAACGACCAGAAAGAGCACAACAGAACTCTGTTTTTTTGGAGACTCAGGAGGGAACCTGAGTGTGAGGAGCTCTCTGTAAAGTCACTGCAAGAAAAGGTTTGCTTCGTTGTTTATTTTGTGGGTGGTGGGGACCAGCCCCACACTGTATAGAGAGGAGACCCTGATGTTTAGTTTAGCGCCGGACGGCAAGGATTTAATTTACTGTTTTGCTTATTTTGACCTGCAAACCTTTTGTAAATAAAACTTGGCATCCGCCAGACTTAAAAAGAAAGTGCCTGCTGGCGGACTGTGTTTCAGAAAAGTGATCCCCACAAGCTATTCTCCCACAATACCTAAAAAGTCTCATCTGGTTCTTTATTATGAGGATTATTCTACAAAATTTATATGGCGGCAACAGTTTGCGCAACAGCAATTTATAATTTTTCCTATAGTTATTCAGGCTGTTGGTACACTCATATGAGTTGACCAGTGGAAACTATATAGATCTATATATCATTTCAAAATATAAAACATTTCAAAATGTTAACACACAAACTTATCTATACAGAGGGAAAAAAATCCACCTAAATATTGCCATCTACGGTCAATGTTACACTCTCAGACCGGCAAAGACACGAGGAGAACATCAGGGGAAAACAATAATTTTGACTGCTGAATGGCATGTGATGATAGCATGGGTGTCATGATGTACAGAACATGTGGGCCACTAATGAAGTTTCCAGAAACTTTGAAAATGAAGTCCAGGAATGGAAACATTGACTTGTAGAAATGACAGACACAATAGCAACAACCCGACTGCCATACTTAACCTTGGCTGAGTGGGTCACACAAGGCCGCATGGCCTCATTACCAACCACTGGGGGAGGTACAAAGTGTTTAAATACTCCCAAAAGGATAAGAGGTCAAAGTCAATATGGAAGGAGGTGTCACATAAAGCCCAACATTTCTTCCTTTCACCACCAAATTTAAGGATAATAGAATAATTTGAGAATTATTTCAGGCCATTGCTGTCATGTAAACCAGAGATGAAAATGAAATCCCCATTTTAATGGAGAGTTTAATTGCATGTTAAAAAAGTAAAAGCTTCAATCAAATTTATGAAAACAAATAAAAATGTTGTATAGTAAGTGTGTAAGGATTAAGTAAGGAATCTGTATTGTGAATTAAATCAGTATCAGTATATCAGACAGGCAGAGGGGTCTGACCGGTGAAGACAGAAGGGCAGAGGGGTCTGACTGGTGAAGACAGAAGGGCAGAGGGGTCTGACCGGTAAAGACAGAAGGGCAGAGGGGTCTGACCGGTAAAGACAGAAGGGCAGAGGGGTCTGACCGGTAAAGACAGAAGGGCAGAGGGGTCTGACCGGTAAAGACAGAAGGGCAGAGGGGTCTGACCGGTAAAGACAGAAGGGCAGAGGGGTCTGACCGGTGAAGACAGAAGGGCAGAGGGGTCTGACCGGTAAAGACAGAAGGGCAGAGGGGTCTGACCGGTAAAGACAGAAGGGCAGAGGGGTCTGACCGGTAAAGACAGAAGGGCAGAGGGGTCTGACCGGTAAAGACAGAAGGGCAGAGGGGTCTGACGGTAAAGACAGAAGGGCAGAGGGGTCTGACCGGTAAAGACAGAAGGGCAGAGGGGTCTGACCGGTAAAGACAGAAGGGCAGAGGGGTCTGACCGGTAAAGACAGAAGGGCAGAGGGGTCTGACCGGTAAAGACAGAAGGGCAGAGGGGTCTGACCGGTAAAGACAGAAGGGCAGAGGGGTCTGACCGGTAAAGACAGAAGGGCAGAGGGGTCTGACCGGTAAAGACAGGAGGGCAGAGGGGTCTGACCGGTAAAGACAGAAGGGCAGAGGGGTCTGACCGGTAAAGACAGAAGGGCAGAGGGGTCTGACCGGTAAAGACAGAAGGGCAGAGGGGTCTGACCGGTAAAGACAGAAGGGCAGAGGGGTCTGACCGGTAAAGACAGAAGGGCAGAGGGGTCTGACCGGTAAAGACAGAAGGGCAGAGGGGTCTGACCGGTAAAGACAGGAAGGGCAGAGGGGTCTGACCGGTAAAGACAGAAGGGCAGAGGGGTCTGACCGGTAAAGACAGAAGGGCAGAGGGGTCTGACGGTAAAGACAGAAGGGCAGAGGGGTCTGACCGGTAAAGACAGAAGGGCAGAGGGGTCTGACCGGTAAAGACAGAAGGGCAGAGGGGTCTGACCGGTAAAGACAGAAGGGCAGAGGGGGTCTGACCGGTAAAGACAGAAGGGCAGAGGGGTCTGACCGGTAAAGACAGAAGGGCAGAGGGGTCTGACCGGTAAAGACAGAAGGGCAGAGGGGTCTGACCGGTAAAGACAGAAGGGCAGAGGGGTCTGACCGGAAGACAGAAGGGCAGAGGGGGATGACAAAGTAAAGACCAGAAGGCAGAAGGGGGGGCCTGACCAGACAGTAAAGACAGAAGGGCAGAGGGGCTGGACCATAAAGACAGAAGGGCAGAGGGGTCTGACCAGTAAAGACAGAAGGGCAGAGGGGGGGCTATCCAGTACCGTAAAGACAGAAGGGGCAGAGGGCATGACCAGTAAAGACAAAGGGCGAGGGCTGACCAGTAAAGACAGAAGGGCAGAGGGGTCTGACCAGTATAGACAGAAGGGCAGAGGGGTCTTACCAGTAAAGACAGAAGGGCAGAGGGGGGCTGACCCAGGAAAGACAGAAGGGCAGAGGGGCTGACCAGACAAAAGACAGAAGGGCAGAGGGGCTGACCAGTAAAGACAGAAGGGCAGAGGGGCTGACCAGTAAAGACAGAAGGGCAGAGGGGCTGACCAGTAAAGACAGAAGGGCAGAGGGGCTGACCAGTAAAGACAGAAGGGCAGAGGGGCTGACCAGTAAAGACAGAAGGGCAGAGGGGCTGACCAGTAAAGACAGAAGGGCAGAGGGGCTGACCAGTAAAGACAGAAGGGCAGAGGGGCTGACCAGTAAAGACAGAAGGGCTGAACAGTAAAGACATGAAGTAGAGAGGGGCTGACCAGCGAAGACATGGAGCAGAGAGGGCTGACCAGTGAAGACATGGGTATTGAGATTGGATTGACCAGTGAAGAGAGGGGACAGGGAGAGGCTGATTAATGAAGATTGGGGGGCAGAGAGGGGCTGACAAGTGAAGATCGGAGGTAGAGAGGGGCTGATCAGTGAAGACAGGGGTATTGGGGAGGGGGGAGAGGGGAGTTTACCAGTGAAGACTGTTGATTCTAAGGGTTTTAAGTAATTTTCTAGCAAAAAAAAATGATAATAACTTATAAAGAACAAGTTTGAAAAATAGTCCTGGTCCTTAAGTGGTTGACAGGGATCTAGAACAGTTAATCCAAAGCAACAGCCAAGTCAAACATATCATCCAAAGTCTATTATAAACATAATGGTCGGTTCTTTACCTGTAGAGTATTTTGGTACTTAATAGATGATTGGTTATTTACTTTAATATTTATAGACTCAAAAAGGTACATCAATATGTAGCTTGAATAGGAGACATAACTTGTTTTCTCTGTCAATATAACACAGTGTCACAATTCACAGTCTGTGACCGTGACGCATCACAGCCGTTAAAGGGTCTCCTCACCAGTCATCAAGACTTAATAATTTCTAATACTACTATAATGGTTTCCTTTTTCTGTTACCACTCCTGTCCATATTTTTTTTTTTAATAATATTTTTATTGTACAAAAAATTTCTTCTCCCACTATACATCACATGAATTAAATACACATTACATATAAGATAAAACTTTACAACATTTAAATAAACAGATATACATAAATACAAACATATACACATTGTCTCAAGATGTTAGTTCCTCATCCACTCCTGGCTAATACTGCCTATTCTGATTTTATCGTTTCCACCTTTTCTAGAGGTTTTGCTTCTCTGAATGTACCTCCCTTCTGCCCCTTTCACCACTCATCCTTACTTTATTCTATATTTCTATATTAATTGGGGTTATTTTGATGCGGTAAGGTTACTTATGTAGAAATCTGGAAAATCATGTGGGGGAACCCTGGGGGTAGAGGCATATGAGAGCAGAAGGTGCACGGAAGGAGATAAGGCAGGTGAAGGGAGAGAGAAAGAGAGAGAGAGAGAGCAAGAGAAAAAAAAAAAAAAAAAAGTTCCTCTTTAGAGGAGCTTGTAAGATAAATTGTTTGTTTAAGTGTAGGGGATATGGAATATCCTAATTAATTTTTAGATCCTAAGGATCCTGGAAGTGTGGGGGGGAAGGAAAATATAAGATAGGTGTAAATTGTAGATTAGTGTATAGGGAGAAGAGAGAGAAAAAAAAAAAAAAGAGAAGGAATGTTAGTGAAAAATACAAATAGGATAGGTGTGGTGTTATCTAGGAGTATAAATAAAAAAATGGATAAGTGTAGAGTTATATATATGTATATATAAAAAACAGAAAAAGGGAAAATTGAGAAAATACAAATAGAGTAGGTGTGTAATTGTGTAAGAATAAAAATAAAGAGAGGAAAAAAAAAAAAAAAAGGGGAAAATTTGTGAAAAATACAGATAGGATAGGTGTACTACTATATATGTGTATATAGATAGAATAGGATAGGTGTAGAATTATATAGGTGTATATATAAAAAAAACAGGAAAAAACAGATTGTGGAAGGTCCAAATAGGATAGGTGAGTTATTATGTAAGTATATATAAAAAAAAAAAAAAAAAAAAAAAAAAGGGATGGGAAAAGGGGAAATATAGTGAAAAAAAAGGGGGTATTGTGTGACTATATGGGGTGTGTATTAAATATGTTGTGGTGTAGAATATGTATGTGTGTATATTAAAAAGTTAAAAAAAAGATTGTTGGGTTGGTAAAAATAGGATAGGGTGGTTATTATGTAATAAAGAAAAAAAAAAAAAAAGGCTGGGGAGAGGAGAAGGTTTGTGTAATTTACTAAAAACAATACACATGGGGTAAGTGTAGTATTGTATAAGTGTAAAAAAAAAATCTTAAAGCCCTCTCTCACTCTCCCCCTCCCCCATCCACCCCCCCACACTGCCTCTCCCTCCCCACCCGCCTCTCCAACCTCTCCAACCTCCCCAACAGATTTCCATTACCCCGTATTCCCCCTTACTAGGTTACCTGTTCCCTAAATTCTCTCCATTTCTTCCATATACACTCAAATTCTGGCCTACTCTCATTCTGGTTCGATAATAATTCCTCCATCTTACAGATTTTATCTATTTCTCTTATCCAGTCTCCTATTGAGGGACTTCCTTTTCCCCCATCTCCTAGGTATTAGAGCTTTAGCCCCGTTTAGAAAAGGTGGGATCAGAGATCTTTTATATTTGTTCTTGGCTACTTCCGTTCCGTGAAAAAGACAATGCCAGGGGTCTAATTTCACCTCTTGTCCACATATCCTCTTAATCGTTTCTAGGATCTCGGTCCAGAACCCCTGTATCAAAGAGCATTGCCACCAAATATGAGCATGTGTGCCCTCTAGTCCACAGCCTCTCCAACAGAGAGGCGATGTATCAGTGTGGAATCTATTCAACTTAGTTGGAACATAGTACCATTTCATTAGAAGTTTATAATTCATTTCTTTCATTTTTGAATCAGTAGATGAGTTAAAAACGAGATCTAATACCTGTCTTTTCTTCTCATCTGAGATATTTTGATTCAATTCCTTTTCCCATCCTCCTAGTGCATTTGGTAGGCCTAGTTCTTTCATGGAAATCAGCATTTTGTAAATATTTGATATCCCTTGTCCTCTTTTCCCTCCCTGCTCTATAAGTTTTTCCCAGGGGTTAAGTTCCTTCATGCCTCGCAAGGGTCTCTGGAGGGTGCCTACAAAATGTTGGACCTGCCTGTATCTCCATTCCTCTCCAAGAGATGATCCATATTTTTCTCGTAGATCCTCTAAAGAGCCTAGTCGGTTACCCTTCATCACGTCCCTCAGTTTTAGTGTATCCGAAAATGACCATCGCAGGTATTCCCCCCCGCCTTACCAGGGGGAAATAATCTGTGCCCGTAAGGGGTATCAACGGGCTATTATAGAGCCATTTTCTTTCTTTGCAAATTACATCCCAAATTCTATAGGTTTCTTTTGTCATCAACGGACAATCCTGGGTTATGTTTCTGTAACGTTTTGGTATCCATATTCTCTTACCCAGGTCTTTTCTACTTAAACTTTCCTCAACTTCTACCCATTTTTTCTTTAGATCTCCCTCCTGTAACCATTCAGCTATTCTCCTTAGTACTGCAGCTCTATAGTAACTTTTAAAGTCAGGGAAAGATATCCCCCCCTCGCGGCTAGGTCTAGTTAGATTCACTACCGATATTCTGGCTTTTCTTTCCTTCCATATGAACCTCCTTACTATTTTCCCCAGGGTTTTAAAGAACGCCTCTGGTATTTTTATGGGGAGGGTTTGAAAGACAAAGTATTTTAGGCAGTATCATCATTTTTATTATATTTGTTCTACCCCACCAAGAAACTTTCTCTACAAGATATCCCTTCAGGTCTAATTTTATCTTATTCAGCAAGGAGATATAGTTATCTTCGTAAATATATCTTTCCCTGTTTGACAGGTATATTCCCAAGTATTTCATCTTCCTCTGCTTCCATGTGAAGGGATAAAGAGCACCAAGATCCCTGCGTTCCTCCCAACCCAATGAAACACACAGTGCCTCAGTTTTTTCTTTATTAATCTTTAAGTTTGAAACCTCACCATAATTCTCATATTCAGTTATGATCTTTGGCAATGTCTGCCTAGGGTTGGATACATATAACAACATGTCGTCGGCAAACGCAGAGATCTTGTGCTCCCCCCCTCCTACTCTTATCCCTTCTATCGCCTGATTGTTTCTTATTGTTGACAACAGTGGTTCTAGGGATAAAACAAAAAGGAGAGGTGAAAGGGGGCATCCCTGTCGGGTCCCATTAAATACAAATAATTTCTCTGAAAGACTCCCGTTTACCCATACCTGAGCTGAGGGTTTTGAATACAGTGCTCCTATCCAATTAAGCATATTTTGGGCCCAATCCCACCTGTTTCAGTGTAGCTAACATAAACTCCCAATCAAGCCTATCAAAGGCTTTTTCAGCATCTAATGATAGAAAAACTACTGGCTCTCTATTCTTTTTAGCTTTCTGGATCAGGAGCAAAGCCCTTAACACGTTGTCTCTTGTCTCTCTTTCAGGTACGAATCCTGCCTGATCAGTGTCGATCAAGGCCGGCATGAATGGTTTTAATCTTTCCGCTAGGATTTTAGCATATATTTTCATATCAACGTTGATCAGAGAGATGGGTCTATAGCTAGCACATAGTGACGGATCTTTATCTTCCTTAGCTATTAATGTAATCTGAGCACCTAATGCTTCTTCCCCGCATTTTCATACCTCCCCTTATAGAGTTTATATATTCCTGTAAAAAGGGGAAAGAATTTCCCCAAATCTTTTATAATAAAGAGAGGTGTATCCATCGGGCCCTGGGCTCTTCCCCATTTTAATACCTTTAATTACTTGCTTGATTTCCTCTACAGATATATCTTTCTCCAGATCAACAGATATTTCCTCAGGTAATACCGGGATTCCAGCTCTGTCTAAGTACTGTTTAATTTTTCTACTTCTATTCTGCGTCTCTATAGGCCCAAGATCTTCATTAACCTTATACAATCTTTGATAATACTCTTGAAAAGTATTCATTATATCCTTGGTGGAATTAACCATGCCCCCCTTACTGTCCTTTATCTTAGAGATAAAATTCTGAGCATTTCTAGATTTTATGGTCCTTGCTAAAAGTTTCCCTGGTTTATTACCCAGGGCATAGAATTTTTATTCATATTATCAAATACCCATTTAGTCTCCAAATCCATTAGGTCACGAAGTTTGCCTCTTATATTTGTCAAAAGTGCCCATGTTTCCTCCTCCTGGGTTACCTTATGTTTCTTCTCTAGGCCCTGTATCTCTTTAAGAAGTGACTGTCTCTGGGCTTCTCTAATTTTCCTCCTCTTACATTTTTCCGCTATCATCCTGCCCCTCATAAACGCCTTATGTGTTTCCCATAATACTGATGATGAGCCACGTTTTCAATATTATTTTCTTTAAAGAACAGGCTCATATCCCCTTCTAGATCATCGGCTGTTCTAGTATCGGACAGAAGGGATTCGTCCATTCTCCAAGGTCTACGGCCCTCCCGCGTCCCTCCTAATTCCAGGAGCATCTCAAACTGGAGCATGGTCTGAGAGTGTTATTGTTTTTATTTCTATGCCTTTTAAACCTTCCAACAGCCCATGATCCAGGAAGAAAAAGTCTATTCTTGAATAAGATTTGTGAACGACGAATAATATGTAAAATCTCTATCTGTGGGATGGAGGATTCTCCACACTTCTACAAGACGCATTACATACAGCTTGTTTGTTAGTCCCTTTAAGTGCTTTCCTCCAGACCTCAGGGATACTGGTTGCGTGTCAATTTTAGGGTCCAAAACAAAATTGAAGTCCCCTGCCATTACAATCTTACCCTCTCTGAATTTCTCCAATTTTGACATGAGTCTTTTTCAGATATGCTGCTGGACATTGGTTAGGACAATAGACATTCACAAGTGTATATTTCACATTGCCTAAGGAGCCTCTAATAAACAGGTATCTCCCCTCTGGGTCAGATTCCATGGTATCTAATATGAACTTTGTATTCCCATCAAACCCTATTGCGACTCCTTTAGATCTCTTATTTGGAGAATAGCTATGGTACCATAGGGGGTAATTTTTGGAGCTTAGGCTAGTTTTAGCTGTCACTTTTAAATGCGTCTCTTGTAAGAACACTATATTAGCGGAGAGTTTTTTTAGTTCTTGTTGGATCTGGAAGCGTTTATTGGGGCTATTTAGACCCCGAACATTGTAGGATATTAATTTAGATGCTTCCGTCTTTCCCCCCTTTCCTAATCCTTCCTCCCCCATCTTAACATCTCCCCTTTTCCCCAATCTTCCACGCCCTCCTCCATAACCCTTAGTCCCTTGTATAGGCAGAGATAATATACCAGAATGAAAATTTTAGGTTTGGATAAAAACATTTTGAGACTGCGACAATCACATATACCCCCCTCCCCCCCCCCCCCCCCCCTGACACATTGTACACCAATGTTGAGACTCCCTCGATCTGTGCCCAGCCAGGCATCCTGTCGAGCGGGCCTTTCTTGGGGGGGGATTGTATGCCCCCCCCTTCCTCCGGTTGCGAGTGGAGGATTGCTCCTGAAGCCAGAGCAGGCACATCAGCCCCCCCACCTCCCCCCTCCCCTCGATGAGTTACTACATTCTTCCCTTTCTTTTCCTTTTCCTTCCCATTGCCCTTTGTAGCCCTTTGTAGCTCTTATCCAGTGCTATGGGTCCCCTTCCATCCCCCTCTCTTCATGTATACACATAAGTACCAGATATTACAGCCTCAAGAAACAAGAAGGTGCAGGAAAGGCATCCACAAGGACTAAGAAGAGGGAGGGAAGCACCACGCCTGCCGTTGGAGCGGCCCCCCCCCCCCCTCCCCATCCTAAGTTTTTTGCCAGTCCTGCTCCCTCCATTCCCTCCAAGCGGGTGGTCTCCTTTCCCAGTTATCTATTTGTACATATTGAATATTTAATTTTTTACAGAAATCCTTTATATCTTCCGGGAACCGGACATATGCTGAGACCCCCTGGCTCCTTACTGAGAGACAAGCCGGAAAACTCCATCTATAATTTATATTCTTGGCCAGGAGCAAGTTAGTCAATGGTTTCAATGCCCTTTTACGCGCAAGCGTTTCTGGGGATAAATCAGAAAAAACGAGCAGCTTAACCCCCTTATATTCCATGAAGCCCAGATCCCTTGTACTTTGGGAGACTTGTTCTTTCTGTGTATACTCTTGGAACCTCACAATAATATCTCTTGGAGTTTCCTTAGAGTAAGATCTCTGGATTCTATGTACCCTTTCAAACTTCAATGGAGACAATATCTCTCGTTTCAGAGCAGTGTTAAATGTTTCCAACAATACCTGGGGGAGTTCAGTATCTTTTACTTCTTCGGGGACCCCTAACCCTAAGGTTCTTCCTCCTACTGCGGTTTTCCTGGTCCTCTAACTTATACCTAGCATTCCTGATCTCAACCCAATCCATGTCGGCCCTCTCTCTTAACTCTTCTATTGCCTTTCTATGTTCTGTTAGCTGATCCTCTATTCCCTCTACTCTCTGTAGTACCCCCTGGATTTCCTTTCTTGTTGCTCCCATTTCCCCTTTTATAGTTTGCTCTAGTCTAGATATCATTCCCATCATGTCTGAAATGTCCTGCCTTGTTGGGGGAGCTTGTAAGACCTCCTGACTTGGGCTACTTTGTTGTTCTCTCTCTGGGGTTTTTTGATTTTGATCTTGGCTGTTCATCTCTGGGGATTGGACCTTTTTGGCCTTTTTGGGTTTACTGCTGCTCTTTCCTGGGGTCCCTTCCTCCCTTAAGTCCTGTCCACCCTTGTTTATTACTGGGTCACTGAGGGCTCCATTTTTCCTTAAGGGGGTTTCAACCACTTGTTCAGGGCCTTCTGTCACCAGGTAAGATTTTATAGTATTGTGCCCGGATCCCTCCCCCTCATTGACTTTGAGTGTTTTTCTAACCATCTTCTCTGCTCCCAGATCTATACTAAGGCAAAAACCGAACCAAGGCTGGGCTAGGACCGGGACACCGATACAACAGAAAGTACAACAGATTACCCCCCAAAAAAAAAAAAAAAAGGGGGAGTATAAACCTTAGAAAGCGTTATTGCTATATAACTGTTTTTTGTCAGAATTTATCAGATTTTTGTCAGATTTGGTAAATCTGTTTTACACCACCTTAAATATCCCAAATAAGGCCAATATAGACACTTCAAGCTTAGCATTCCTATAACATCAATATAACATCAATATTGACAGCACCAAGAAAAAATGAGAGAAAAGCAAAATATAAGGAAGTCCAACAACCAATGTTATATGTAGTAGAATAAGCGAATCGTTTTAAGTGTATCTAAAACCTCAAGGGGAAAAAGCAAAATGGTTAACAATTTTGTCCTTATAAGAAATGGGAGACCAAAATATATTAGGTGCATTGAATCCAATTAATCTTATAGTTCCCGTAAATCTTCAAAGCTTCAAAAAAAAAAAAAATTTTTCATTTTCCTTACACGGTCAAACCTCATTTTACTGCTTACTGAAGAAAAAGGCAAGGAAAATTTCACAGGGGATTCTAAGTGTTCCGCAGATCATGAGAGCAGGAGTGAAGCAGGTAGAGCATATATAAACTTAAGCCTATGATCTTAGTTCAGTCTTTCATATAGCAGTTACTCCTTTTCCCCCCTCTTTTCTCTCCCCTTCCCTTTCTCCTGCTTCTATATCGCCGTATCACCGTAGAGCTGTAGAGCTGTAAGTTCTCACATATCACTTATTAGTTCTTAGATCCCTGATAGAGAAGCTTCAGGTATATGCAGGTATATGCAACTTTGCTTTACCTTACCCCCAGATTTATCAGTCTCTGATCTCCAGTCTGCGGTCTAGTTTTACCGTCCTTCCAGAAGCACATCAGCTTCACCCTTGTGATCTTTTGCTAGACTCCGGGAGCCAAGCAGGCGTCTCCGACCTTCCCAGCGTTCTCCGGGGCAACTCTTCCCTCTCTCCGCGCCTCTCTTGCTTACACACCCACGGGAGATCTCAGGACTCCTCGGTGACTTCCAGCTTCTCCGGATCCGCGGGCTCCACGAGACTTCCGCGTCTACCAGTCCTCCTCGGGCACTACGGCAGCCTTCTAACGAGGTGAGAGCTACGGGAGGCGAATCACACTCAGGACCACTCCCCCCCGGCCATACACCTCCGACCGATAGACGCCGCAGCACTGTCAGAATAACGCCGACCCGCCGAGCGGTGGCAGAGCCAATCTCCAGCCTCCAGGAGGGGCCCAGCGAGGTTCGGACCCCCGCACTTCAAGCACTCCAGGTAGTAGAAGGTACACCACTGGCCGACACCGACACTGACACTGACACCCGCGAAGCCGTGGTCTCCAACCTCGGGCTGCTCTGGGCTGCTCTGCCCAGTTCAGTTCAGTAGATTGAGATCCAGGAGGGGGTAGGAACGGGTCTCTCAATCTTCTATTAGAGCTTCTATTAGAGCTATGGCGGCAACATCACTTTCCTTTCATCGAGTGGGAGTCATAGAGGCTGGGAGCGTCCTGCCGCCCTCACTCCTACGGCGCCATCTTGACACCGGAAGATTAGTAACTCTACATGACCACTCCTGTCCATATAACATGTCAAAGTTATCTCACTGAACCATCTCAAACAGAGCTGGGCAAAGAGAAGGAGAGCCTTGTGTAATAACCAGAACCTCAAAAGTTACTCGCTTATTTGTTACAAATGAAATTTGTGAGCATGCACTGGAGAGGTCCCATGGTCTCGCTGAAGCCAACACTGAACAAAATGTAATTTATTGTAACTTACAAGTCTTTAGATGTGGTGGCTGCATTCGATTTTTTTTATAGGGCTTTTTTTCTTTATTTTTCCTGGTAATCCTGTGAACACCACGATTCCTGTCCTTGAGTGGCTACGTCACTCACTCTACTGTATCTACAGAGGGAACCCCATGAATGTCACCCCGCATTCTCGCTAAATTTGGTCTACAAACGAGTAAATCGGTCCTTGTCTCTTTATGGAGATCAGTGGTTCCTAACCTTATTAAGACCAGGGTTTGGTGCATTTTCCCAAAACCATCTATGCCCCAACAGTAAAGAAAAATGTTTATACTAACACAATAAAAGTATAGGTATTGAAATGCTAAAAGACTCTGGTCGTGGCTGGGTGTCACTATGGGGGAATGAGGGTTCTGAAGTTGGTTTAGAAACTTGGTGGATCTGTAGAGTTTTCTGGAGGGAGCTGGGGGCAACTGTGGAGGATGGGGTCATTGGAAGGGGCCTATGGGTCTCTCCAGGAGTATGGGGGCTTTACAGGGGCACTATGGTTGACTGGAGAGTACTGTTGCACACTTTTGGAGGTTGGGGTCTCCATAGGCTTCTGGAGACACTGCAAGAAATTAGGGGGCACTGAGGGAGGTTAGGGGATCTGCAGGTGGCTGGAGGCCCAGGAGGATAAAGGCCACATCCCAGTGGTTGAGAACCACTGATCTAGATTACATGGAAGATAGGTCAACTGGCAGTTGACAGAAGACAGAGAACTAGATACGCCTGAAAATAGGCTTCTTCCGACCGACGTAACTTGCCAACTCATGCAAAGGTATGGACCAGGGAACACAGCCGTCGTATTTTACGTCATTTACGTAGTACGTGAATAGGGCTGGGCGTAGGTTACGTTCACGTCGTAGGCAGTGTATTGACGTATCTTAGGCAGCTATTTCGACATGACTGTGAGCATGCGCACTGGGATGCGTTCAAGATACGATTAATGCGCAGTTTGTTTTTTGAAGCTCAGCCTATCATTTGCATGGGGTCACGCTTCATTTAAATGTCTCACGCCCACTTCTAGCCCACTTCCACTTAGGCTGACTCACACCCAGATATATACGCTACACGCAACGTTGGGAGCATTTGCTTTGTGAATTCCATGCTTGCCTCTCAACCTTGCGCCGGCATAGCGTAAAGAAGATACGCTACGGCGGCATAAAGATGTGCCGAGATACGTAAATCTAGCCCTGTATATATAGATATACATATAGATATATATTTATTTTTTAAATTTGGTTATCCTTTAAGTTATATTTATAACTAAAAACAATCTACCCGCATTCTGTGGCCCAATGTATTACCCAGGGAAGGTTTTGGACACTTGGCGATATACCACAGACCCACCCCAGTGGATTCCGACCATTATACCAAATCTGTACGACAGCCAAGAGATCAATGGCAACTTGGACAAACAAACACATAAATGCCAATTTGGTTTTTATTTAACCAATCTGACCCAAAGATTTAATTGATAGAATGCTAAAAACATACAAGTACAGGTCCACTTAATTGTTTCTGATGAAAGTTGACATTTGTTTTGCTGGTATCGACCTTGTGCCCGATGTATCTTTGCCAACGCAGGATCCCACGGCTGGCGGAAAAACCGATAATTAGGGCTGAAATTGTTGGTTCTCGCATCCATAAATAACTGCAGATTTTGAAAATAAGAGGATCAGTTTGGTACGAGGCTCAGGCTGTGTGATTAGAGAGGGGGGGACAGTGATGAGAGTCATCTATTCCGGTACTCTGAACCTGCTCTCTACAATAACGTGTTTTGTCTTTTCAGCAATAATTACCAGCTTTGCAAATGAAAGGCGGTCAAGTGTTCCCCTCTACTGTACAAAACCTCCAACTTGGCAGAGGAGTCGGATAAGCTCTTTCCTTGGTTTATAAATACATTCTCCCATGAAATCCCTTCATCTCCGATCTCAGAAGGTTGCTTGACTTTTTAACCAGAATTGCTGACTGCCAATGACATTTTAAATATTAAAAGTCTGGTTTGCAGTTAGGTGGTCCGCCTTACCTAACTGCAAACCAGACTTTTAATATTTAAAATGTCATTGGCAGTCAGCAATTCTGGTTAAAAAGTCAAGCAACCTTCTGAGATCGGAGATGAAGGGATTTCATAGGAGAATGTATTGCCTTATTATTCAACATTGTATTATTTTTGCAATAATCAGGACTTTTTTCAGGTGGAACTTGGTGGAACTCAGTTCCACCACCTCTGGCTCAGACCCTTTGGTGTCTGCTCACTACAATCACTAGTAAAAACAGAAGTCCGGTTTCTGTGTTTGCAATTGACAGCTCTGCACTCTGTATGTAATGCAATCCTGGTATTTAAAGGGGTTGTAAAAGGTACATGTTCTTTCACCTTAATGCATTCTATGCATTAAGGTGAAAAAACATCCGACGATTAGTGCCCCCCCCCCTTCCACTTACCTGAGCCCTCGAAAGTCCTGCGTCGTGAGCGCGCTGGATTCTCGATCAGGCTTCTTAGCTCATTCATTGGATTGATAGCTGCCCAGCCATAGGCTTCCGCTGCTGTCAATCAAATCAAGGACACGGCGCCAGGGGGCAGAGTCGAGTGATACAGACGGCGGCTATGGCTGCCAACTGTACCATGGGAGCATGCCCGCAAGCTTCACTGTGCCCATCAATTTTTGCCACTGTGCCATCAAACGCAGCCACTGTGCCATCAATTGTCGCCACTGTGCCATCACTTGTCGCCACGTGCCATCAAACGCAGCTACTGTGCTAATCAAACGCAGCCACTGTGCCATTAATTGTCGCCATTGTGCCATCAATTGCGGCCAGTTTTCCACCTCAAATACTGCCAGATTGCCCCCTTAAATGCCGCCAGATTGCCCCTCCGCATGGCACTTACCTTTCTCGGGTCAGCCATCCTTCTCCACGGTCCCTCAATGTCGCTTTAGCCAATCAGGTCCGGGAACCAAACCCGGTGAACCCGATTGGCTGAGAAGTGTGTCAGTGTTAACCAGGGAACGCACCCCCTATGCGCCCTCTGGTTAACCATTTGGAAGCAGATTAGAGCCCACAGGCTGTAATCGGGAAGCCTATCGCTGGCTCTGATAGACACTTCCAAAACACACCCACCAGAGGCGATTTGGTTCGCATGTGCCGCGCTATATATATTTTTCATTCATTCATTCACTGTTATTCAGATGGCCGGCGCTCAACAGGGGGCTGGCCACCTGAATAGTGGGTGGCAGCGGTGACAATACATAGATTCATGCAATGTATTATTGAGTGACGGTGCAGGAGGGAGGGGGTGGCGCTCCTGCGCCCACTATGGACGCATTGCCACAGGTCAGGAGTATGAGTACTGGCCAGGCCCATATCTGTAGTAAGGTTTGCCAAAATCCCTCCAATGCACATACCACCTGCTTCGGGTCAATAAACTTGTTTAATCCCCAAAAACCTTTCGAATTCTCATATAAGGAGCTCCTGAAAGAGCTCCAGACAAGGTAAAAGTTCATCAGACATGGTCGTAGCACAGTAGTGTCTTGGCTGCAGTACATGAAGACGGAAGGATTTGTTTCCTGAGATGTCTCAATTTCTTGTACAGCAACGTTGCCTCTTTTGAAGTATCTGTCTCCTAATTCCTTTATGATTCTAAAGTACAAGGCCGAGAGGAAATCACTGACAGGTGCAGTGTGAGAAACTAGAGACGGTACAGAGCAAAAGCTATACATTTATCAGATGAATGACAAGTGCACCATCCCTCAGAGAACTGATAACATCTGTTCCATAGTCTGAGTCAGGTGTGTGAATGTATGGGGAAAAGGCTACTGAAAAAGTAAAATGCCACGTACACACGATCGGAAATTCCGACAACAAAACCGTAGATTTTTTTTCCCCGACAGAATTTTGGCTCAAACCTGTGATGCATACACACGGTCACACAAATGCTGTCGGAAATTCCGAACGCCAAGAACGCAGTGACGTACAACACTATGATGAGCTGAGAAAAATGAAGTTCAATGATTCTGAGCATGTGTTGAATTGATTCCGAGCATGCGTAGGATTTTTGGGCGTTGGAATTGCATACAGACGATAAGAACTTTTGCTGTCGGAAAAATTGAGAACCAACTCTCAAATTTTTCTTGTCGGAAATTCAGACAGCAAATGTCCGATTGTTGTCAGGATTTCCGATCGTGGGTACGCAGCATTAGAGCCAAAAATCCATACAACATTTTCCTAGCATTAGATAGAGGAAGACTAAAACTGCCACTGTGATCATCCCACACTTCATGTCTGTGACACCAGGATCAGAAATAAGTGTAACGGGTGACACAAAAACCAGAAGGCTAGAACAGGCGCGCCAGAATGCTAAAGTCAAAAAGTGTTTGTTCGAATAAAAGATTCAAGGAGATGTTTATATATAGCCAAAGCGTTTCAGGGGTCACGGAAGTACCCTTCATCAGGGCTGAGACGGACATCAACTGCAAGCATAGATTTTGGGCATACAATATGGTCATAGAGTCGTATATATATATGTATATAAAAAGATTTAAAGCCGAGTTACACCCAAATATGTAACTTCCGCTTTAAGGGAAGATGACCCTCTGACATGCAACATTTGGCATGTCATTTTTTTTGGGGGGGGGGGGCGGACCTTATTTTTAGAGGGTTCCAGCTCCCACTTCCTCCCTGGGCACCGCGGCGCCAGAAGGAAGTACACCGCTCCCCCCTCCCTCTCGGCAATAATCTGGGACAAGTAACAGGTCCCAGATGATTGCCCTGCCAATCACTGTGCTCATCTTGGCTCGCGCTCAGGCGCCCACAGTCACGATGCTGGCGCCGCAGAGAGGAGAGGAAGACGAGCGGGGCTTCATACGCCCACATGGTTGGAACCTGGGACAGGTGAGTGTCCGATTAATAAAGTCAGCAGATACACTTTTTGTAGCTGCTGACTTTTATATTTGTGGAACTCTGCTTCAAGTTTTTTTTATTACTATACTATGAATTAACACTATAGTCTGGATGTCAGCTGTGACATTCAGATAGAGGGGGGTCAGAATTTGGCGCATGAATCCATCCTATCTTGAATCACCAGTTCAGGCTGGTGGAAGTGGTGTAATGGGGGGGGGTTTATTATGAGGGAAATTGGTTGTGGAACGAATCATTTGAGTCTCCATTATTTCTTATGGGAAAATTTGCTTTGATATACAAGTGCTTTGGATTCCAAGCATGTTTCCGGAACGAATTATGCTCCCAATCCAAGGTTTTACTGTATGGTCAAAAGAGCTTTGGCCAGACTTCTCCTTTAAGCATTCTCCATTTAGCATTTATTATGGAAACGGTCGATATAATAAAATTACTCAGCCCATTAATGTGGACGGCGGCGGTAAAAGAAAGCCTGTCCGTAAAGAATTTATTTTATGTTTAGAAAAATTCCTTCAGAGTGAACAACAGGAAGATGTAATCTCAGTGACCTGGACACACAAGGTCTCACTACGTGATCGAGCGGAGGCATCAATCCCTTGTGTGAATCATGTTTATACTTCCCCCCTAATGATGTCTCTGAATTTCAGTAACACAATAATCCTTACTATGGAAAATAAGCATGACCGTGCCGCTTTGTTATTTTTTAATAAAGTTTAGTGGTGGTGTTCAGGCCCCCCCCCCCCCCACATTGCACAACAAGCCAGTGACTATTCGCTGCATTCCGGCCAGAGGATTTACATTTCCTGTGGTTGAAGTGGGACGCAGAGAATAAATAAATACAGGTTATGGAAGAATGAGCAATCACATAAAACATGTCTATGTAATAAACATATTAAAAATAGTAACAGGAACTCTGCGATGGTTCAACCACATAGAAGAAGGCAGGATGAAGAGAGGTAACAAATACTAGGTGGTGTGGCTCTCATTTCATTGGGCCAATGGGGCACTTTAACCACTTAAGACCCGGACCAATATGCAGGTAAAGGACCTTGCCCCTTTTTACGATTCGGCACTGCGTCGCTTTAACTGACAATTGCGCGGTCGTGCGACGTGGCTCCCTAACAAAATTGGTGTCCTTTTTTCCCCACAAATAGAGCTTTCTTTTGGTGGTATTTGATCACCTCTGCGGTTTTTATTTTTTGCACCATAAACAAAAATAAAGCGACAATTTCGAAAAAAAAAAACAATATTTTTTACTTTTTGCTATAATAAATATCCCCCAAAAAATATATATAAAAAATGTTTTTTTCCCCCCTCAGTTTGGGCCGATACGTATTCTTCTACCTAATCGCAATAAGCATTTATCGATTGGTTTGCGCAAAAAGTATAGCGTTTACAAAATAGGGGATAGTTTTATGGCATTTTTATTAATATATTTTTTTTTTTACTACTAATGGTGGTGATCAGCAATTTTTTTTGTGACTGCGACATTATGGCGGACACATTGGACAATTTTGACACATTTTTGGGACAATTGTCATTTTCACAGCAAAAAGTGCTATAAAAATGCACCGATTACTGTGAAAATTACATTTGCAGTTTAGGAGTTAACCACTAGGGGGCGCTGAAGGGGTTAAGTGTGACCTCATATGTGTTTCTAACTGTAGGGGGGCAGGGCTGGACGTGTGACGTCAGTGATCGCCTTTCTCTATATCAGGGAACAGACGATTAATGACATTGCCACAATGAAGAATGGAGAAGGTTTGTTTACACTCACATCTCCCCGTTCTTCAGCTCCTGTGACCGTTCGCGGGACTCCGGCGGCGATCGGGTCCTGCCGCCGCGGAGCTTCTTGCCGGGTCGTGGGCTAACGGGCGTGCGCCCGCGACCCATGGCTGGGCATTTAAAGAGGATGTACAGGTACGTTCCTGTGCCCAGCCGTGCCATTCTGGCGACGTATATCGGCGTTAGGCGGTCCTTAAGTGGTTAAAAGGATTCTGATTACAAGTAGGTAATCAACGTGTCATTTTTTTATGCAGTTTAACTCAAATCCACACATGAATTGTCTGGCATGTGTGATTCTAGATGCACATATTTCAAGATTAACCTATGGTGGTTCACATACTTTTTCTCACTTACTTTGCTTGTTTACACAAAGATATGACAATAAGACTGTCAGTTATTAGGTCAGGTTGTCTACATTATTTTATTCTGACTTGCATAAAGATCAGATCATATTTCTGATATTAGTGGGGGGCGCTATTCCTCGTTGTAGCGTTGTACGTCACCGCGTTCTTGGCGTTCGGAATTTCCGACAACATTTGTGTGACCGTGTGTATGCAAGACAAGTTTGAGCCAACATCCATCGTGTGTGTATACTGCATTTGTATGAATACTTCGGAAAGAGATTTGTTGTGTATCAATGGAAACATCTTCAATGAGTAGGAGGATAGCCAAGGAGGAGACGAGGGGCAGGCAGAAGAAACGTAGCAGAGCAATAGAAATACATTTAGCACTCCATTCAAGATGAGAACTTACCCTACAGAAGGCGGTGGCCAGTGGAAGTAGTTGAGCTGCTATGTTATATTCTTCAGAGTTGGAGCAATCCTGAAAAACACATAAAACAGTGAGAATCTGAGAATGCAGCCTATCCATCCCCAGTGACTTCAATGAGAATACAGCTTATTAAAGTGGTTGTAAACCCTCGAGGTGCATTCTATGCATTAAGATGAAAAACCTCCTGTGCTGCAGCCTCCCAGAGCCCCCCTTTTACTTTTACCTGAACCCGATCTTTCCAGCAACGTAAATGATCACACCAGCTCCAGCCACTGTCTTAGATCCTCATTGGATAGATTGATAGCTGCAGGAGCCATTGGCTTCCACTGAGGTAAACCAAATCCAATGACGCAGGAGCCGGGACCGAGTCCTGCTGTCTGTTTCAACAGCATAGGCGTGGCATTCACCCACCCAGCACAGATTCCCCTACTGCCCTGGCTCCCAAATTTCCCCCCGCAGCGCTGCCAGCTTCACTCCTCTCCTATTGTCTGTTGCTGCTGGGATGTTTTAGGCGTGAGGAAGGGGCCAGCAATTATGTAATTTACCGGCCCCTTCCTTTTCTGAATGAACATTGTGAGTGATCGGTAGTGTGTGTTTGGGCTTTGGGGTGCACACCCTAATGCAATGGGCTGTGCACACCTATGGTCAACAGATGCAGCAGCAGGACTCGGGAGTGCGCCCGCATAAGTGCCCCCCCCTCCCCCCAGGGTAAGTGCTTCTCCATGGGGGCACTCCAAAAGAGGAGAAGCCAGAAGCGCAAGAAAGGAGGTAAGTATGACATGTTTGTTATTTAAAAAAAAAAAAATTAACCTTTACAACCCCTTTAATTCACTAGAGACTAGTGACATCACTGAGAAGGTGGTCTATCTATTCACTAGAGATTGATGACATCACTGAGAATGCAGCTTATTCATTCACTACAGGCTGATGACATCACTAAGACTGCAGCCTATTCATGCACTACAGACCAGTGACATCACTGAGAATGCAGCCTATCCATTCACTAGGGACTGGTGACATCACTGAGAATGCAATCTATCCATTCACTAGAGACCAGTGACATCACTGAGAACACAGCCTATCCATTAGCTAGAGACCGGTGACATCACTGAGAATGTAGCCTATCCATTCACTAGAGACCGGTAACATCACTGAGAATGCAGCCTATCCATTTACTAAAGATCAATGACATCACTGAGAATGCAGCCTATCTATTTACTAGAGATCGATGACATCACTGAGAATGCAGCCTAGCCATTCACTAGGGACTGGTGACATCACTTAGAATGCAACCTATCCATTCACTACAGACCGGTGACATCACTGAGAATGCAACCCCATTCATTCCCCCAGTAACCTCAATGAGAACTTATTAATTCATTAAAGACCAGTTACATCACTGAGAATGTGGTCTATCCATTAGGGACTGCTGACATCATTCAGAATGCAGCCTATTCATGCACTAAAGGCAAGGTGACATCACTGAGCATGCAGCCTATCCTTTTGGCTGGAGGCTGGTGATGTACGGAGAATGTGGCCTATCCATTCACTAAAAACCGGTGACATCACTAAGAATGCAGCCTATCAATTTATTACAGACCAGTGACCTCACTGAGAATGAGGTGACATCACTGAGAATGCATTCTATCTATTTACTACAGACCAGTCACATCACTGAGAATGCAGCCTATCCATTCGATATAGAGCGATGACATAAAGCCTAGCCTTTCACTTGAGAACTGTGACATCACTTAGATATGCCTGGCGAGATATGTAGATGGGTGTGTCCTGACAAAATGGGTAACTCGGCAGAAAAATCGAACTACATCACTTCTGCTTTCTTTAAACCATCAGTAATTGCCAATTTGGATAATTTTGTGTTTGGACACGACACCGGCTACCGAATACAGTCTGGGGTACAGGAAGATTTTGCTGTTTTTTCACAGAACAGTGGCTAACGAGGACAAAGTTGTCGCCGCTTTTGGGGAGGCCATTTTCTTGGTTAGTTTTGGAGCGGAGTAACAATCTCCGCTCATAATATCGTGCACCGGAACGTATTTTCGGTTTTCGGTGTTGTGTCCAAACTGCAATTTGTGAAAATCGCCAATTCATGACGATTTAAAGAAAACAAAAGTGATGCGGGTTGCTTATTGTGCCAGGTTCGACATTTTGTCAGAACAGGGGCAACTTTCTCAGCGGGGAAGTCTCTTCGGTGGATATTAGGGGTAGAATCCGTTTAATGAGACTTTAAAAGCAGTACATAAAATAGTCTTCAGAGAACATTTAGCTGTGAAGAAGTGGAGATGGTCCGTCTGAATACTCGGGAGAAATTTTAAACCTGTAAACATCTTTTATGAGTTTTCCACTGTGACATGCTGAATCCATTATTTAACTGTGAGCATAACATGTTCCAAAAAAAAAAAAAAAAAAGGATGGAGGTCAACGTTACAAAATATAATTTTACGTGAAATTCCGTAGAGCAGGAAAATATTGTTAGTGGATCCCGCAACGAGGGATAACCTTGGAAGACACGCCGCCCGGAATTACATAAGATGCAAAAAAGTTCATTGGAAAATGAAATATTCCCGCCAGGATACAATTTGTAATGAATTGTAATAATTACCCCCGAGGTGCACCCTTCTCGTTGTCCTGCTAGAAGGTGAACCTCAGCCCCGGTCTCAAGTCTTTTGCAGACTCTAATGCTGCGTACACACGATCATTTTTCGACATGAAAAAAACGACGTTTTAAAAAAAAAATTAATTTAAAATGATTGTGTGTGGGCTACACATTTTTCGGGTTCTGAAAAACGGGCCAAAAAAAAATATGGAACATGCGTGGGGTAAAACTACGTTAAAAATCTGCGCATGCTCAGAAGTAAGTTCTGAGACAGGAGCGCTCGTTCTGGTAAAACTACCGTTTATAATGGAGTAAGCACATTCATCATGCTGTAATGACAGGTCCACCTGTCAGTTTTGTTGGCGGACCTGAACGGCCGCTCCATGCAGTCCTATGGAGCTTCGGATGTCAGCGGAGACATGTCTGCCGGCATCTGACCCGATCCACCAAAATTAGACGTATATGGCGATATGTCCCCATCTGTCCATGGCGGATGGGGACATCGGATCGGGTGAGATCTGATTAAAACGGACTTGCTGTCCGTTTTGATCAGATCTCTCCATAGGAGACAGCGGCGCTACACAAGCCCCCCCCCCCCCCCCGCTCAGTGAGCAGAGAGGGACTTGTCATCCACCAGCTCAGCGGAGATCAACGGAGAGTTCTCCTGCTGAGCCGGTGGGAGATGGCGGACTCTGTAGGGACGGAGTCTGCCTCGTGTGAAAGTAGCCTTTGATCCAAAAAGTTTAATTATAGTCTCATCTGACCAGAGCACCTTCTTCCCCATGTTTGCTGTGTCTCCCACATGGCTTCTTACTAACTGTACCCGTCAGTGCAGCCTCGTCAGCAACCACCAGTGCCACCTCGTCAGCACAGCCTCATCAGCAACCATCAGCACAGCCTCATCAGCGACCACTAGTGAAGAAAAATTACTTATTTGGCAAATTTTTATAACTAAGTTTTTATCTTATTTTCAAATTTTAGGTCTTTTTTGTTTGTTTAGCAAAAAATAAAACCCACTGGTGATTAAATACCACCAAAAGGAAGCTCTGTCTAAAGAAAAATACAGTGTAGCTCAGGGATATGCAATTAGCGGACCTCCCAGCTGTTGCAAAACTACAAGTCCAATCATGCCTCTGCCTCTGGGTGTCATGCTTGTGGCTGTCGGAGTCTTGCTATGCCTCATGGGACTTGTAGTTCTGCAACAGCTGGGAGGTCCGCTAATTGCATATCCCTGGTGATCGTGCAATTGTCATTCAAAGTGTGACAGCGCTGAAAGCTGAAGATTGGCCTGGGCAGGAAGGGGGTTAAAGGTGCCCAGTAAGCGGGTGGTTAATGGAGGGTCTAGCACCTCTTTTGTATGTTCCAACAATAAAGTTTGGCATAAGTTCTGACCCTTGGCCAACGAAAAAGCTGCAGTTGGGCGTAAAAAGAACAGGGGATTTTTTTTTTGGGGGGGTTTAACAATTTAAAAAAATTACACGTGTGAATCCAGAACACATTTTGCATTTGTTAGTAATCACCGCCTTTGCACAAGTTGTTTGTATCCGGCTTGCAGCCCGGCTTGTTTAGTGACAAAGCGCAGTGACTATTGTTCCCAGACTGATGTAAAAAAAAGAAATAAAATGACAGTACACCCCCCCTTCTCCGCCCTGTGTCGGCACATCTGACATTTCTTAAATCTGGGATGCCAGGCGTGCCTGCGAGGAGCGTCATGAGGCCTTCCATCATAAACAGCGACAGCGTGCGTCTATAATGGAGAACAGAGGGAATGTTTGGGATGCCAGGGTCCTTGCGCACTTCTCTTCTCACAGCGAGCGAGCATCACTCTCCAGCGATCCTGATCCATGAAATAACCTATACCAGCTGTGATATCCGTCCGCCAACAGCATTCCGTGACCCCCCTCCCCGCCCCCCGCCAACAGCATTCTGTGACCCCCCCCCCCCCCCCCCCCCGCCCCGCCAACAGCATTCCGCGACCCCCCGCCCGCCAACAGCATTCTGTGACCCGCCCGCCAACAGCATTTTGTGACCCCCCCGCCCGCCAACAGCATTTCGTGACCCCCCGCCCGCCCAACAGCATTTTTGTGACCCCCCCCGCCCGCCAACAGCATTTCGTGACCCTCCCGCCCACCAACAGCATTCTGTGACCCCCCCCCCCCCCCCCCCCCACACCCCCCGCGCCCCGCCAACAGCATTTCGTGACCCCCCCCACCCGCCAACAGCATTTCGTGACCCCCCCGCCCGCCAACAGCATTCCGTGACCCCCCCGCCCGCCAACAGCATTCCGTGACCCCCCGCCCGCCAACAGCAATTCCGTGACCCCCCCCGCCCGCCAACAGCATTCCGTGACCCTCCTCCGCCCGCCAACAGCATTCCGTGACCCCCCCGCCCGCCAACAGCATTCCGTGACCCCCCGCCCGCCAGGGGGAGTCATCGAGTTGCGAGGTCAAATCGATTCAGGTTTAAAAAAAAAAAAATGTTTTGTTTTCTACCAGGACCGGTCCTAAAGGAGCTGCGGGCAGGAGATTTTAAGTGAGGCCACGGCTTCGGCCTAGTCCGGGAGGTCGGATGCTGAAGCCGCGGCCTTGGCAAAAAACTCCTGCCTGCAGCTTCTCAGGACCGGCACGGTGTCCATCCAAAAAAAATAAATAAAAAATTGATTTTAATTGTAAATCAAGTTTTTTTTATAAAAAAAATAAAAAAAAATTGGGGGGGGGGGGGGGAAATCGCCCAGCCCTAGCTCAGTCACTGATTGCAAAACTTTATTAACTACTTCAATACCGGACACTGTCACCCCTTCCTGCCCAGGCCAATGTTCAGCTTTCAGCGCCGTGCCACCTTGAATGACAATTGTGAGGTCGTGCTACACTGTACACATATGACAATTTTATCATTTTGTTCACACAAATAGAGCTTTCTTTTGGTGGTATTTAATCATCACTGGGGTTTTTATTTTTTATTATATAAACAAAAAACTACTGAAAAAAAATATGTTATAAAAATTTGCAAATAAATTTGATCTTCATAATTTTAGGCCAAAATTTATTTTGCTGCATTTCTTTGGTGAAAATAACCCAAATCGGTGTATATTATTCCGTCTGTAGGAAAGTTAGAGATTCCAAAAACGATGGCATAGGTCTGAAAATTGATAAATGACGCAGAATGCTCCACAGTTATGCATGACACAGAGCACCCGCAGTTCTGCATATTGGATGTTCTGCATGATGTGGAGTGTTCTGCAGTTCTGCATGACGTGGCACGCTCCACCATTGTTCTGCATGCCACAAAGTGCTCCACCGTTGTTCTGCATGGCAGGGAACGCTCTGCAGTTTTACATGATGAAGAGCGCTCTGCAATTGTACAGAGTTATGCAGAGTGCTCTGCAGTCGTACAGTATTATGCAGAGCGCTCTTCATATTATACCGGGTTATGCAGAGTGTTCCCTAGTCATACAGAATTATGCAAAGCATGATAGTAGTTCCACAGTTCTGCATGACAGGGAACGCTCTGCAATTGTACATGACGCAGAGTGCTCTGCAATTGTACAGTATCAGGCTGAGCGCTCTGCAATTGTACAGTATCAGGCTGAGCTCTCTGCAGTTGTACAGTTTTATGCAAAGCGCTCTGCAGTCGTACATCATGCTGAGCGCTCTGCAGACGTACAGTATTCTGCAGAGCGTTCTAAAGTCGTACAGTATCATGCAGAGGGCGCTGCAGTCTTACAGTATTATGCAGAGGGCTCTGCAGTTTTACAGCATTATGCAGAGGGCTCTGCAGTCTTACAGCATTATGTAGAGGGCTCTGCAGTTTTACAGCATTATGCAGAGGGCTCTGCAGTTGTACAGATCTATTATGTTATCCAAGACCCTGTACAGTTGTACAGTATTGTGGAGTGCTCTGCAGTTGTACAGTATTATGGGGAGTGCTCTGCAGTCGTACAGTATTATGAGGGCTCTGGAGTCCTACAGTATTATGCAGAACGCTCTGCAGTCGTACAGTATTATGCAGAACGCTCTGCAGTCGTACAGTATTATGCAGAACGCTCTGCAGTCGTACAGTATTAAGCAGAGCACTCTGCAGTTATACAGATGTATTATGTTATCCAGGACCCTCTAGAGTTGTACAAGTATTATGCGGAGCACTCTGCCACTGTACAGTAATATGTGGCGCGCTCTGCAGTTGTACAGTATTATGCGGAGCACTCTGCCGCTGTACAGTATTATGCAGAGTGCTCTGCAGTTGTACAGATGTATTACATTATCCAGGAACCTCTGCAGTTGTACAGTATTATGCAGAGGGCTCTGCTGCTGTACAGTGTTATGCGAAGTGCTCTGCAGTTGTACAGTATTATGAGGAGCGCTCTGCAGTTGTACAGTATTATGAGGAGCGCTCTGCAGTTGTACAGTATTGCAGAGCGCTCTGCAGTTGTACAGATGTATTACATTATCCAGGACCCTCTGCAGTTGGCAGACATTGTCTCCTCTCGGGGAGAAGGCATTTTGTATATAAGGGATACAAACATTCTTTACATTCACGGCCACAACAGCAGCGCAGACACAGACAGCGGCAGACGGGGAGAGCTCTGCATTGAATTAGGTGTGTATGATGCGCGGGACGCGGCAGCGGCTGCTCCTGATTAGCGAGCTATTTGTAGCATGGAAGGTAGAATCCATCAACATACCGCAAAACCATCTCTCATGGCGATTGTCACATCCAGACTTCTCTTCTACATAATGACCCCCTTGCTGTGTTGTGACATGAGATGATTTGGGGGGGGGTTTCATCATACACATGAAATGTCTATTTAAAGAGACAGATGCTTCACTACCGGGCACTTTTACCCCCTTCCTTCCCAGGCCAGCTTTCAGCGCTGTCACACTTCGAATGACAATTGCGTGGTCATGCTACACTGTACACATATTAGATTTGTATAATTTTTTTCAGACAGATAGAGAATTCTTTTGGTTGCATTTAATCACCATTTTTTTTTCTTTTTTTGCTAAACAAACTTTTTCTTTCAGCCACTTGGATCGCTTTTTGGGGAGGAGAATTGTTGGCTGAAACAAAAAAAATACAGCAGGGTTTGAGCTGATAGCTGCAGCCTAAACCCGGTAAACCACTTCAAAGCCCCAATGTATATATATAAATTGTAGTCTTCAAGTGGTTAACAAGGGTGACAACACTTCCTAAAGCAGATCTAATGCCAACTAAAACAAGAGGACTGGGAATCTGGTGGAGCTGTGTATGGGAGCCAATCAGCTTCTAATTTCAGCTTCAATTGAGCTTTGACAATAAAAGCGGGAACCCGATTGGTTACTATGCACAGCTGCACCAGATTCCGTGTGCTCCAGTTTTAGTAAATCCTTTACCTTTAGATGGAGTGGCTACATTAACTTTAATTTCTCTGGCCTTTCCCCTTTTTTTATCACCTGCTAATAATCCTGCCTTGGTGTCCCAGTGTAGGGGATTCTGCGTGGTGTTAGGAGCAACTGTGGGAGATGGAGCTTCTGGATTGGGGGCTGGGAGGTCTATGCAAAAGGCTGGGGGCTTTCCAGGGGCACTGTAGTTGACTAGATTGCACAAAAAGGACAGGGGGGCACTGTGAGACACTGTTGGAGGTTGTGGGCACTGTAGGGGGGGGGGGGTGTGGCTGAAAGTTCTGGGGGTGCTGCGGGTGGTTGAGGGGCCTGGGGGGCGCTGCGGGTGGTTGAGGGGCCTGGAGGTGCTGCGGGTGGTTGAGGGGCCTGGAGGTGCTGCGGGTGCTGCGAGTGGTTGAGGGGCCTGGGGGGCGCTGCGGGTGGTTGAGGGGCCTGGAGGTGCTGCGGGTGGTTGAGGGGCCTGGAGGTGCTGCGGGTGCTGCGGGTGGTTGAGGGGCCTGGGGGTGGTGCGGGGCCTGGGGGCGCTGCGGGTGGTTGAGGGGCCTGGGGTTGCTGCGGGTGGTTGGAGGGGCCTAGAGGTGCTGCGGGTGGTTGCGGGGCCTAGAGGTGCTGCGGGTGGTTGCGGGGCCTGGGGGCGCTGCAATAGGTTGAGGGGCCTTGGGGCCCTGCGGATGGTTGCGGGGCCGGGGGGTGCTGTGGGTGGTTGTGGGGCTTGGGGGCACTGCGGGGCCTTGAGGTGCAGCGGGCCACAGTGGGCTGATATAGAAGGTTGAGTTGCACGGAAGCTGGGATGCAATGTGGGAGGTAAGGGGATCTGAAGGTGCCTGAAGGACTGGGAGGAAGAAGGTCATGGCCTGGGGCAGTGGGCCACAGATTGGTGGTTGAAAGCCACTGGTCTAGTGCATGTTTACAGGAGAGGAAAGCAAAGGGGGAGACCGTTCCAGAGGGTACTCCAATCAATCCAAGATTTGGGCCTATCCTGGACCAGGCAGTATTGCTTAACCCCAACAGCTTCAGGAGCTGGCTGTTCTGTCTGGCAGGGTTTCCGTCTCACCGCACTGACGAAAGAGCATTGTGTTGCAGGTACATTAGTTCATATATATCCATGTAATCTGTGTGCTGTGCCGTTTACCTCGAACAGTCGAGAGCATGGACATCCAGTCTCAGATGACAAACAATCCATAGAAATTGGTTCCTTGCACCCCCAAGAGGCCCAAAAAACATCTTCGGGTCACGCCATATAATACACTGGTATTTATGGGGTTTTGCCTGAAGAAAGCTCCAAATAGACACATAAAGCTTAAATTTATAGAGGTCTAAATGTTACTCTGTATACCTCTAATGAAAGCTTCAATGGCATTTATTAAGATAAATTAGAAGAACATAAAATTGTACTCAGGGGATCCTCCAGACTAGAGGGCGCTGCTGCATGTTGACACATTACAGTGTAAAGGAATCCTACTGTGTTCTTATGTACTTTCCTTATTCAGGACTAAGAAATGTTTTTTTTTTCTTTTACTGGGTCCATTTAAAAGACTTCATGAGAATAATTAATTCTTAAAGTGGAACTTTAATCAGAAAATGTTATTATCCAAGTAGAATGCCTTATATAAAGTCCCATGGGCAAATATTTCTCGTTTTGATATGTATTGGGAGGGTGGGATTGCACTTTAGGCACCAGATCACATTTTTATTTTCATATGTAGATATGTGTTCACACCACATGTGAGGTATCGCTGCAAACGTCCGAGCGAGAACAATAATTCTAGCACCAGACCTCCTCTGTAACTCTAAACTGGTAACCTGTAAAGGCTTATAATCATCACCTATGAGGAGATTTCTAAGTACCGTAGTTTGGCGCCGTTCCACGAACGTGCACAATTTTAAAGAGTAACATGTTGGGTATCTATTTACTCGGAGGAGGAATCCGATGAGCAGAAGTTGCACTTTTGGGTGGAACTCCCCTTTTAAAAAAAAAAATATTACATATATATATATATATATAAAATGTTTGATTTTTCAATATGTGAAAAGTGTCAGTATTGGCCCATAGCTGAAGTGGCAATACAGTACAGTGTCTGTACATTGCTGGTCTATGAGCAGAGGAGGACAGTACAGACGTGGCCAAACATTTTGAGATTGACGCAAATATTAATGTTCACAAAGTCTGCTGCCCCGGTTGTTATGATGGCAATTTGCATATACTCCGGAATGTTATGAAGAGTGATCAGATGAATTGCAATTAATTGAAAAGTCCCTCTCTGCCATGAAAATGAACTTAATCCCATAAAATTTCCACTGCATTTGTGAAGAAGTGTTCAAGGCGTCCAAGAAGGTCCAGCAGGCGCCAGGATCGTCTCTTACAGGTAATTCAGCTGCGGGAGATCGGGGCACCACCAGTACAGAGTTTGCTCAGGAATGGCAGCAGGCAGGTGTGAGGACATCTGCACGCACAGTGAGGAGAAGACTTTTGGAGGACGGCCTGGTGTCAAGAAGGGCAGCAAAGAAGCCACTTCTCTCCAGGAAAAACATCAGGGACGGACTGATATTCTGCAGAAGGTATAGGAATAGGACTGCTGAGGACTGGGGGAAAGTCATTTTCTCTGATGAATCCCCTTCCAATTGTTTGGGACATCCGGAAAAAAGCTTGTCTGGAGAAGAAAAGGTGATCACTACCATCAGTCTTGTGTAATGCCAACTGTAAAGGCTCCCGAGACCATTCATGTGTGTGGGGCTTCTCAGCCAAGGGAGTGTGGGGCTCACTCACAATTCTGCCTAAGAACACAACCATGAAAAAAGAATGGAGCAACTTCTCCCAACCGTCCAAGAACAGTTTGGTGAGGAACAATGACTTTTCCAGCATGATAGAGCACCTTGCCATAAGACAAAAGCGATATCTAAGTGGCTTGGGGTACAAAACATCAACATTTTTGGTCCATGGCCAGGAAACTCATTGGAGAACTTGTGGTCAATCCTCAAGAGGCAGGTTGTAGTACATTTTTTTTTTTTGTAGAACAAAAAAAAAACACCAGAAATGTTGACAATCTCCAAGCATTGATTATATAAGAATAGGCGGCCATCAGTCAGGATGTGACCCAGAAGTTAATGACGGCATGCCGGGGAGAATTGCAAAGGTCTTGAAAGCGAAGGGTCACCACTGCAAATATTGACTCATGTAATTGTCAATAAAAGCCTTTGATACTTATGAAATGTTGTAATTATACTTCAGTATTTCATAGTAACATCCGACAAAAAGATCTAAAAACACTGAAGCAGCAGACTTTGTGAAAATGAATATTTGTGTCACTCTTAAAACTTTTAGCCACGGCTGTACAGAGTCTGCACAATGCCGGTCTATGTGCAGCAGAGGAGATGGTTAGTACATCTACTGTAAATTCCTAATCTACGTGCAGCAGAGAAGGTGCTCAGTATGATGAGCGAACGTTTCTGGTCTACAGTATGTGCAGCAGAGGAGGTCAGTAGAGTGACCTCTCACCAGAACTTTATACATATTTATAGAATTAGAATACAATGTCACAATAATAACACTTTTATATAATCATACTAACACTACTAAATATAGCAGAGGGATGCCGATGATCACATGTGTGGTGCTTGGCTGGCCTTAAATAGCGAGGATTGTTCCTGGATGTAGTAAGGCCAATATTACCAAAGCACCTCCCCTAATCTACTAATTATTTCTCACCTTTGAAACCAGAAACTGTAATCCTATTAGTCATTAGCAGTTAATAAAAAAAGGGACATGAAACACTTTCACAATGCAGAAAAATAAAATACTCCACAGTTACATGGCTGAAAGGCTCCTTTGTATTATATGACATACACTGCGATCATCTGCTGTGTTCCTGAATATTACCGCAAACATAAACAACAACATGGCCGGTATTCTCTGAGGACAGCGCTGCTTCCATCTAAATTGGCCATATCAATGGAAACCTGGGGGCTGCTGAAAATGCCAATTGCCTGACTGCCTCTGACCTGGAACAACCGTCTGCGTAAAGTCACAACTCCTGAGTTGTGCGTTTGTCACGGGACTGTACAGGAAGTACTGAAGACAGTCCAGAATGGGAGAGGTGGCTCTTCTACAGTTTTCACGTAATAGGAATAATGATTAGTTGCTGGAATGGTTCATTTTTTATTGTGGATGGGGTAAGGCCTGCATTAGGCTATAATTTCCCCAGTAGAGGTTGCCCCTCAATCTCTGCCCTGGTGGCTACATGGTCACGTTTCTGCACCGGGAGGGCTACATCCTCGCATTTCTTCCACCGGGAGGCTACATCCTCGCGTTTTTGCCACAATGCTACATCTGCTGCATCGGCACGCTTCTGCCCCGGGAGGGCTGCATCGGCACGCTTCTGCCCTGGGAGGGCTGCATCGGCACGCTTCTGCCCCGGGAGGGCTGCATCGGCACGCTTGTGCCCCGGGAGGGCTGCATGGTCATCGTCACATGTACAGCAAATGGTGAGCGCTCTACTCTAAACCAGAAGGGCAAAGCCTTATAGAAAAAAAATGGATAGATGAATGGTTCCTAATTCAAAGACGTTGTTCCCCTTTGCAATGCATTTTGGTTTTTTAATTCATCACCTCATCAGGGTTTTAGATCTATTAATCAAAAGAGCAATGTGTCATCATTAGGATGTGTTAGTCAATGTACCGTTTAAATCGGTCAAGTTTAGAGAAAAGAGCCTGCACAGGAAGGGGTGACAGCCGGCAGAGGGGACATTTGTCAGCAGGTTAGGACGTTGGGGATTTTGCCCATGCGAATGAGGCGACGCTTTGCTAACTTTCAATCACGTACAAGGAAAATACTGTTTTTTTTTCCTTGCACATGTTCGGGGATTGATTTCAAAGTGAAACCCCCACAAAGTGCAATTTTCCCTGCAAAGTGAATAGCCTGTTTGCCTTTAGTAAATCAACTCCATAGATCACGGGACAGAACTGCGTTGGCTTATCGATGACAACAATGGCTCACACATGTGTAAGATAACAGAATGGAAATCCTGCCAAGAAGGGATCGCGGTTAAGTGGGCGCTTCCTGTTATTCACATTAACAAGCTGTGTTCAGCAGCGCTAAGCCGCTTCCCATTGTAAAACGCAATGTGAGATTTACTTAGAGTAGAACTTTGACCGGTACAATAATGAGTGTGTGGCTTGTCATGTGCCAGACGGGAGTCATGATGGGAATGATCCGTACAGTTATTATAAACCTAAAGTGGGGAATTTACTACATAAACCGAGCCGCTATTTACAGACATTTTAATGGTTTGTTTCTTTTATTGCGGCCGGTAATGTGATGAAGTGGGGATTTATTTATTTCCTTCCTTGTTTTTACACTACAGAGGGGGAACGCAACTGTACTGACTAAGCCTGAGTCACACCGCCGAGGATATCGGTCACAGGACACCTCATTTAACCACTTAAGACCTGGACCATTATGCAGGTTAAGGACCTTGCCCCTTTTTGCGATTCGGCACTGCGTCGTTTTAACGGACAATTGCGCGATCGTGCGACGTGGCTCCCTCACAAAATTGGCGTCATTTTTTACCCACAAATAGAGCTTACTTTTGGTGGTATTTGATCACCTCTGCGGTTTTTTTTTTACGCTATAAACACGCTATAAAAAAAAAGCGTACATTTTGAAAAAAAAACAATATTTTTAACTTTTTGCTATAATATCCCATTTAAAAAAAAAAAAGGGAGCTGTGGTGGCTCAACGTGATTGGCACTGCGCTGACAAGCCATTCACCTCTGCAGCCAAGGGTTCGGATCCCGGTCTCGGCTACATGTGAATTGAGTTTGGTGGTCTCAGCCCGGCTCCCGGTGGGTGTGCTATGCAAGGTACGCCTGTGCTTAGTACGCCCACCCCCCCCCCACAAAAACCACCACACTTGCACGCACACGAAATTGGTTTAAAACACATGCACTTTGGCCATGCGGTCTCTTAAAATAAAGAGAGGCGAAGGACCTACGGGGCTGGCTGGGTGGGCTAGGCCCCCTCACTCCCTCATAGGGGGAGTCCCTCTGCCCCATTGGGGTCCCGTTGGGCCCCAGTTGGGCTCCCAAGAGGAGCAGGTAGGGTGGGGTGAGTGGGAGGCCCCCCTTCACACCCGCCATTGCCACCAGGGGCATGGAGAAGGATGGCGATTGCCTCCGGGGGGAGGGTCTGCCTACTCCCAACTCCTACAGTCCGGCTCCTCTCTCTCGAGTTCACGCACAAAAATACACTTAAAAAAAAAAAAAAAAATTATAATAATTTCCCTCAGTTTAGGCCGATACGTATTCTTCTACATATTTTTGGTAAAATAAAAAATAAAAAAATCGCAATAAGCTTATAGTGATTGGTTCGCGCATATCTTTTATGTGCCTCATTTAAAGTCCCATCGATTTCTTTTTAATGCAGCATCAAATGCATGTCACTGCGTATGCAAAAGCGCACAGTAAACGCACAGTTTCTGGGATGAATGGACCCCAAGTGGTTACACTGAACAGGTGTATAGCAAAATCAGGTCTTTTCCTTTGCCAGGCAAAGCTGTGCTGTGTGCCACAGCTGTGTAAATCTCAACTAATCGATTAATCGACAACTAACCGATTACGAAATAAATCTATTACAATTTTCATAATCGATTAATCGGCCAGTAACATAATGGGGTTAAAAAAAATTAAATTAGCCCTTTTATAGTACAAAAAGAGCAAATCTCTACTGTAAATAAATATTACTTTCACTGTAAAAATTGAACCCCTTACAGTAGCGATTATTTGCTCTTTTTGTAATCATTTTTGTATTTTTAAGGGTCACACCTCTATGCTTTTTGCAGAAACACACTACAGTTCATTTACATGGATGACACATCCATTTGGAAAGGGCAAGGATTTTTTTTCTAACACAAAACGGTGCTATTTTGTTTTTTTTTGGTTCAATATACTTCAATGGAAAATCTGCAGAAAAGCATTTTTGTGGCAATTTGTGTTTTTTTTTATCTGCCCAACAACAAATTGGTCAAAAAAAATTTAAAACTGCAAACCGCAGAATTTTTTTTTTTTTTTAAAGGTTATTAACCGATTTTTCGATTAATCGGTCAACTAATCGATTATAAAAATAATCGTTAGTTGCAGCCCTAATCTCAGGACTAGATTGACAGGAGCACAAATTCTATGTCAAGAACGAACCATCTCTTTGGTTCCTTCCAATTCTGCTGATGTGGGGTCGTTAATGCTGTATGTGAATGGCGATGCCGCTTTCTTTTGGGGTACTTGTGTTCTGTACACTCTGCCTATGTGTTTATTTATGCACTGCTGACGATTGCACTTACATGTTATAATAGCAGTACTGCTTTTGCTTTTCTTTTATTGTTTCTTCTTAAAAAACTTAAAAATAAACACCTTTAAAAAAAAAAAAAAAGGACGAACCATCTCAGTAAGATATGGATCAAAAGCCTCTGTTACTGAGAGGCTGAACCCAAATGGACATTGCCCAGATTGCTCAGAAGCAGACTCATCTGTCAGGCCCTCCACAGAATCCTTGCCATTCAGCTCTTCCCCATCATCAGCTCATATATGTATTTTATTTGCATGGAGTTTAGTATTACTTCTGGTTATTGTTAACATGGTATAGAAGATGTAGAGAAGAAAGGAATTCCATCCAATCCAAGTAATCAGAACAGACATACTAGAAGGTGTACAGGCCATCAGCTAAATTTCGGTTGGGGACTGCGGCGGCAGCGGCGGAGATGCTCTATTTCTCTATAAACAAATCCTGCAGATGGTTAACATCACAAACACCATTCCCAGCTCCGGATAAAAATGTTCAGAATGAGAAGTTAAATCCCCCCTTAGTGCAATGCTGGACTGCGCTCAGTAAATAGCCATAAATCTTATCGTAATTGTAAGCAAGATTAAACGCTGGAACTCGCTGACGCGGTTGTTAAGGACATTCAGAAAAGGTGGGGACGTGTTTACGGGCACCAGCGAGAGAATATGTGCCGCAGCAAAGCTGGTTTTTCACTGGTAATTATTGCAGTTTGTGGAGTCAATCCTAACGCACAGGATAATTATCTGCACTATATAAATCTTAAAATACAACATAATAAATCCAAATACACAAATATTATATCTGAGAATAAACTGTACTATCTACTAAATATTGGAGCTGAGACTGTAATAAACAATGTATTTTTTGAGCCAAACTTGCAGCCTTCTGGTACTTGTATGGCCCTTAGGCTGACCATACACTATACCAGGGGTCTCCAAACTTTCTAAACGAAGGGCCAGTCTACTGTCCTTTAGACTTTAGGAGGGCCGGACTAGGGCCATTGGAAGTAGAAAATGTCCAGTGGGAGTATACAATACCGTATCTTTGACGTCAGTGGGAGGACTAGTGCCCCATTGTTGGTGCGAGTAGAAGAAATTGTACCCATTTTGATAGTGTCGGTTGGATGAATAGTGCCCCATTGGTGGTTTTAGCAACAAGAACGATTCCCCATTGTTGGTGTCAGTGGATGGAATAGTGCCCCAAGGGCCGGATAAAGGCAAGCAAAGGGCCGCAGTTTAGAGACCCCTGCACTATACAGACTGATTGTCTTTCATACTTACCTACTTAATGGAGTCCTGGTATTCATTTATTTTATTTCTTCCAATTAAAAAAAACATTAAAGATTGTTATATTGATGTCATTGTTTTATCAAGACGGTCTGTGCGTTCCACTGATGTTATCAGTTTCTACTGAATGGATAGGCTGGATTTTTTTGGTTCAGTGTTTTAAATGGCTGCTTCCGCTACATAAGGTGACAAAAGTATATTTTACCAGGCCACAAAAATGTTCACATGATAACACAAGGTACCTGGAGTGTGCAGTTCATCATCCGGATGACGTAATCAAACTGCTGGTGGTTGAGGATGGCGCGGTTCTGCTGAACGTGGTGACCGAGTTCCTCCGTTAGGCATTGCCTAGCAGCTTTTCCCTTCAGTGCACGGAGAGCGGCTGGTAGAGACTGAGCGGAGAGAAGAAAGAGCCACAGAGAACGTTAGAGAGAGAAGGAAGGAAGGGGGTGAGAGGTAGGAAGAAACACAGAGAGAGGTAGGAAGATAGAGAAGAAGGGAGAGAGGTTGGCATAAAGAAAAAAGGGAGAGGGGGAAGAAGAGTGATAAGGAAAGAAGAGAAAAATAAGGTGAAGAGAGTTGGGGGGGGGGGGGGGAGAGAAAAGTAAGAAAGCGAGAGGTGGGGGAGAGAGAAAAGTAAGAAAGCGAGAGGGGGGGGGAGAGAGAAAAGTAAGAGAGTGAGGAGGGGGGAAAGGAGGACAGAGAGCGAGGGGGGGAAAGGAAGGAAGAGAGCGAGGGGGGGAAAGGAAGGAAGAGAGCGAGGGGGGGAAAGGAAGGAAGAGAGGAGGGGGGGAAAGGAAGGAAGGAAGGAAGGAAGAGAGAGCGAGGGGGAAAGGAAGGAAGGAAGGAAGAGAGAGCGAGGGGGGGAAAGGAAGGAAGGAAGGAAGAGAGAGCGAGGGGGGAAAGGAAGGAAGGAAGGAAGGAAGAGAGAGAGAGCGAGGGGGGAAAGGAAGGAAGAGAGCAGGGGCAGAAAAGGAAGGGAGAGAGAGGGAGAGAGAAAAGGAGGGGAGAGAGAGAGAGAAAAGGAGGGGGAGAGAGAGAGAAAAGGAGGGGGAGAGAGAGAAAAGGAGGGGGGAGAGAGAGAGGGAGAGAGAGAAAAGGAGGGGGGAGAGAGAGAGAGAGGGAGAGAGAGAAAAGGAGGGGGGAGAGAGAGAGAGAGAGGGAGAGAGAGAAAAGGAGGGGAGAGAGAGAGAGAGAGAGAGAAAAGGAGGGGAGAGAGAGAGAGAAAAGGAGGAGAGAGAGAGAAAAGGAGGAGAGAGAGAGAGAGAGATAGAAGGAGGAGAGAGAGAGAGAGAGATAGAAGGAGGAGAGAGAGAGAGAGAGAGATAGAAGGAGGAGAGAGAGAGAGAGAGGAGAGAGAGAGAGAAAAGGAGAGAGAGAGAGAGACAGAGAAAAGGAGGGAGAGAGACAGAGAAAAGGAGGGGGAGAGAAAGACAGAGAAAAGGAGGGGGGAGGAAAGAGAGAAAGAAGGGGGGAGGAAAGAGAGAAAGAGGGGGGGAGAGAGAAAGAGGGGGAGGAGAGAGAAAGAGGGGGGAGAGAAAGAGAGAAAGAAGGGGGGGGAGGGGGGAGGAGAGAAAGAGGGGGAGGAAGAAAGAAGGGGGAGGAGAGAGGAAGGGGGGGGAGGAGAGAGGGTTGGTAGGGGGAATCGGGAGAGAGAGAAGTGGGGGGTTTGAGAGAGAGGGGGGGAGTCGGGGGGGAGAGAGGGGGGGGGAGGAAGGGGGGGAGAGAGAGAAGGGGGGGAGAGAGAGAAGGGGGGGGAGAGGAGAGGGGGGGGAGAGAGAGAGAGGGGGGGGAGGAGGGGAGAGAGGAGAGGGTGGGGGAGGAGGAGAGAGAGAAGGGGGGGGGGAGGAGGGAGGGGGGGAGAGAGGGAGAGGAGAAGGGGGGGGTGAGAGAGAGAGAAGGGGGGAGGGGGGGGGAGAGAGAGAGAGAAGGGGGGGGAGAGAGAGAAGGAAAGGGGAGAGAGAAGGCGGGGGGGATGAGGAGAAGGGGGGGAGGGGGAGAAGGAGGGGAGGAGAGAAGGGGATGGGAGAGAGGAGAGAGAGAAGGGGGAGGAGAGAGAGAGAGGAAATGAGAGAGGAGAAGGGGGAGGGTTGAGGGGAGAGGGGGGGAGAGGAGAGAGGGGGGAGGAGAAGGGGGGGGGGGGGAAGGGGGGAGGGAGAGAGAGAAGGGGGGAGAGAGAGAGAAGGGGGGGAGGGAGAAGGGGAGAGGGGGGAGAGAGAGAGAGGGGGGGAGAGAAGAGAGAGGGGGGGGGGAGGAGAGAAGGGGGGGAGAGAGAGAGAAGGGGGGAGAGAGAGAGCGAAGGGGGGGAGGGAGCGAAGGGGGGGAGAGAGAAGGGGGGAGAGAGAAGGGGGGAGAGGAGACAGAGAAGAGGGGGAGAGAGAGAGGGAGGGAGGGGGGGGGGGAGAGACAGAGAAGGGGGGGAGAGAGACAGAGAAGGGGGGGAGGAGAGAGAGAGAGAGAGGAGGAAGGGGGGGGGGGGAGAGAGGGAGAGAGAAGGGGGGGGAAGAGACAAGAGGGGGAGAGGAGGACCAGAGAGAGGGAAGAGGAAGGAGGGAAGAGACGGGAGAGAGGAGGAAGAGGAAGGAGAAGAGAGAGAAGGGGAGGGGGAGGAGAGAGAGAGAGAAAGGGGGGATGAGAGAGAGAGAGGAAAAGGAGGAGAGAGAGAGAGGGAGTAGGAGGAGAGAGAGGAGATGAAAGGAGGGAAAAAGGAGGGGAGAGAGAGAGAAAAAGAGGGGAGAGAGAGAGAGAGAGAGAGAGGGGAGGAGAGAGAGAAGGAGGGGATGAGGAGAGAGAAAAGAGGAGAAGAGGAGGGACAGAGAGGGGAGAAGAGAGAGAGAGAAAAGGGGAGAGAGAGAGAGAGAAAAGAGCGAAGGGAGAGAAGGGGAGCGAGGGGGGGAGAGGAGAAGGGGGGAGAGAAAGAGGGGGAGAGAGAGACAGAGAAGGGGGGAGAGGACAGAGAAGGGGGGGGAGAGACAGAGAAGGGGGGGAGGGAGACAGAGAGAGAAGAGAAGACAGAGAAGGGGGGAGAGGAGGAAAGAAGGGGGGAGAGAAGAGAGGGGGGGGAGAGAGAGAAAGAGGGGGGGGGAGACAGAGAAAAGAGGGGAGAGAGAGAGACAGAGAAAGGAGGGGAGAGAGAGAAGATAGAAAAGGAAGGGGAGAGAGAGAAAGAAGGAGGGGGAGGAGGGAAAAGGAGGAGGGGAGAGAAGAAGAAAGGAGGGGGGAGAGAGAGAGAGGGAGGATAGAGAAAAGGAGGGGGAGAGGGGAGAGAGGGGAGAGGAGAAAAGGAGGAGAGGGGGCAGGGGAGAAAAGGAGGGAGAGAGAGAGAGAAGAAAGGAGGAGAGGAGAGAGAGAAAAAGGAGGAGGAGAGGAGAGAGAGAGAGAGGGGGGAGAGAGAGAGAAGGAAGGAGGAGAGAGAGAAGAGAGGGAGGGAGAGAGAGAGAGAGACAGAGGGGGGGAGAGAGAGAGAGGAGGGGGAGGAGAGAGGAGGGGAGAGAGAGGAGGGGAGAGAGAGAGAAAAAAGAGAGAAGGGGGGGAGAGAGAAAGAAGAGAGAAAGGGGGGGAGAGAGAAGAGAGAAAAGGGGGAAAGAAGGGGGGAGAGAGACGAGAAGGGAGGAGGGAGGAGGAGAGAGAGAGGGGGGGGAGAAGGAGAGAAGAGAAGGGGGGGGAGAGAGAGAGGGGGGGGAGAGAAGGGGGGAGAGAAAGAGAGAAGAGAGAGAGAAGGGGGGGAGGAGAGAGAGAAGAAGGGGGGGGGAAAGAAGAGAGAGAGGGGGGGGAGAGAGAGAAAGAAGGGGGGGGAGAGAGAGAGAGGGGGGGAGGAGAGAGAGAGAGGGGGGGGGAGAGAGAGAAGGGGAGGGGGGAGAGGGAAAGGGGGGGGAGGAGAGAGAGAGAGAAAGGGGGGGGGGAGAGAGAGGGGGAGGAGAGGGAGAAAGGGGGAGGGGAGAGAGGAAGAGGGGAAAAGGAGGAGGAGGGAGGGGGGTTGAAGAGAGAGGGGGGGAGAGAGAGAGAAAAGGAGGGGAGAGAGAGAGAGAAAAGGGGGGAGAGAGAGAAAAGGGGGGAGAGGAGAGGAAAAGGAGAGGAGGGAGAGAGAAAGGAGGGGAGGAGAGGGAAAAGGAGGGGAGAGAGAGAGGAAAAGGAGGGGAGGAGAGGAAAGAAAAGGAGGGGGAGGAGAGAGAAAAGGAGGGGAGAGAGAAAGAAAAGGAGGGGAGGAAGAGAGAGGAAAAGGAGGGAGAGAAAGAGGGGGGGGAAGAGAGGGGGGAGGAGAGAAGAGAAGGGGGGAAGAGGAGGGAGGAGAAGGGGGGAAGGGGGAGGAGAGGGGGGGAGGAGAGGAGGGGGGGAGAGGGAAGGGGGGAGAGAAGGGGGGGAGAAGGGGGGGGAAGAGAAGGGGGAGAGAGGGGGAGGGGTGAGGAGAGAGAAGGAGGGGGGGGGGAAGAGGGGGGAGGAGAGAAAGAAGGGGGGGAAGAAGGGGGGGAAGAGAGAGAAGGGGGGGGAGAGAGAGAGGGAGGGGGAGAGAGAGAGAGGGGGGGGGAGAGAGAGAAGGGGGGAGGGGGTGAGAGAGAGAGGGGGGGAGAGGAGAGAGAGGGGGGGAGGAGATAGAAGAGAAGAGAGAAGAAGGGGGAGAGAGAGAGAGAAGAAGGGGAGGAGAGAGAGAGAGAGGGGAGAGAGGAGAGAGGGGAAGGAGGGAGGAGGGGAGGGAAAGGAGAGAGGGGGAGAGAGGAGAAGAGAGGGGGGGAGAAAGAGAAAGAAGGGGGGAGGAGAGAAGAGAAGGGGGGAGAGGAAAGAAGGGGGGAGAGAGGAGGAGAGGAGAGGAGAAGGAGGAGAAAAGGGAGAAGAGGAGGAGAAGGGGGGAAAGAGAGAGAGAGGGGGGAAGAGAGGAGAGGGGGGAGAGAAAGGAGGGAAGAGAGGAGAGGAAGAGGGAGGGGAGAAGAGAGGAGAGAGGGAGAAGGAGAAGAGAGGGGGGAGAGGAGGAGAGAAGAGGGGGGGAGGAAGAGAGCGAGGGAGAGAGGAGAGAGGAGGGGGGAGAGAGAGAGGGGGAGGGAGAGAGGGGGGTGAGAGAGAGGGGGAGAGAGAGAGAGAGAGAAGAGGAGGGAGATGGAGAGAGAGAGAGAGAGAGAGAGAAAAGGAGAGGAGGGAGAGAGAGACAGAGAAAAGGAGAGAGAAACAGAGAGAAGAGGGGGGAGTAAGAGGAAAAAAAGGAGGGGGAGAGAGGGGGAGGGGAGAGAGAAGGAGAGAGAGGAGGGGAGGGGGAGAGAGAGAGGGAGAGAGAGAGAAGGGGAGGAGAGAGAGCGAAGGGGGAGAGAGAGAGAGAGGGGGGGGAGAGAGGGGGGGGGGAGAGGGGGAGAGAGAGAAGGAGAGAGGAGGGGGAGAGGAGAAGAAGAGAGGGAGAGAGAGAAGGGGGGAGGGAGAGAGAGAGAGAGGCAGGGAAAAGGAGAGAGGAGGGGGGGGGAGAGACAGAGAAAAGGAGGGGAGGAAAGAAGAGAAGAAAGGAGGGGGAGAGAGAGAGGAGGGGGGGAGAGGAGAGAGAGAGAGAGAAAAAGGGGGGGAGAGAGAGAGAAGGGGGGAGAGAGAGGAGGAGAAGAAGAGAAGGGGGAGAGAGAGAAGAAGGGGGGAGGAAAGAGAGAAGAGAGAAAAGGGGGGGGAGGAGGAAGGGAGAGAGAGAGAGGGGGGGAAGAGAAAGAGAAGGGGGGAGAGAGAGAGAGAAGGGGGGGAGAGGGGGGGGAGAGAGAGAGAAGGGGGGGGGGAGAGAGAGAGAAGAGGGGGGGAGAGAAAAAGGGGGGGGGAGAGGGGGGGAGGAGAGGAGAAGGGGGGAGAGAGGAGAGGAGAGGGGGAGAGAGAGAGAGAAGGGGGGGAGGAGAGAGAAGAGAGAGAGAGAGAGAGGGGGGGAGAGAGAGAGAAGGGGGAGAGAGAGAGAAGGGGGAGAGAGAGAGAGAAGGGGGGAGGAGAGAGAGAAGGGGGGGGGAGAGAGAGAAGGGGGGGAAGAGAGAGAGAGAAGGGGGGGGGGAGAGAGAGAGAGAAGCAGGGGAGGAGGAGAGAAGGGGGAGAGGGGGGGAGAGAGAGCGAAGGGGGGGGGAGAGAGAGACAGAGAAGAGGGGGAGAGAGAGAGAAGGGGGTGGGAGGGGGAGGGGGGAGAGAGAGACAGAGAAGGGGGGGAGAGAGACAGAGAAGGGGGGGAGAGAGAGAGAGAAGGGGGGGGACAGAGAAGAGGGGGGGGAGAGAGACAGAGAGGGGGGGAGAGGAGAGAGGGGGGAGAGAGAGAGAGGGGGGGGAGAAGAAGGGGGGAGGAGAGACAGAGAAGGGGGGGAGAGAGACAGAGGAAGGGGGGGGAGGAGAGAAGAGAGAGAGAGAGCGAAGGGGGGGAGAGAGGAGGAGAGAGAGAGGGGGGGAGAGAGAACAGAGAGGGTGGGGAGAGACAGAGAAGAGAAAGAAGGAAGGGAGAGAGAGAGAGGGGGGAGAGAAGGGAGAGGAGAGCGAGGGAGGGGGGGAGAGAGAACAAGGAGGGGAGAGAGACAGAGAAGAGAAAGAGGAGAGAGGGGGGGAGAGAGACAGAGAAGAGAGAAGAAGGAAGGGGGGGAGAGGAGAGAGAAGAGAAAAGGAGGGGGAGAGAGAAGAGAGAAAGGAGGGGGAGAGAGAGAGAGGAGAAAAGGAGGAGAGAGAGAAAAGAGAAGGGAGGAGAGAAAAGGAGGGGAGAGAGAGAGAGGAAAAGGAGAGAGAGAGAAAAGGGGGAGAGAGAAAGAAAGAGAAAAGAAGGGGGGAGAGAAGAGAAAAGGGGGAGAGAGAGGGGGGAGAGAAGAGAAGGGGGAGGAGAGAAGAAGGGGGGAGGAAAGAAGGAGAGAAAGAAGGGGGGGAGAGAGAAGGGAGGAGAGAGAAAAGGGGGGGGAGGAAGAGAGAGAAGGGGGAGGAGAAGAGAGAGAAGGGGGGGAGGGAGGAGGAGAGGGGGGGAGAGAGAGAAGGGGGGGGAGAGAGAGAGAAGGGGGGGGAGGAGGAAGGGGGGAGAGAGAGAAGGGGGGGAGGGAGAAGGGGGGAGGAGAAGGGGAGGAGAGAGAGAGAGAAGGGGGGAGAGAGATAGAGAAGGGGGAGAGAGAGAGAGAAGGGGGGGAGAGAGAGAGAGAGAGAAGGGGGGAGAGAGAGAGAGAAGGGGGGGGGGGAGAGAGAGAAGGGGGAGAAAGAGAGAGAAGGGGGGAGAGAGAGAAGGGGGGGAGAGAGAGAAGGGGGGGGAGAGAGAGAAGGGGGAGAAAGAGAGAAGGGGGAAAGAAAGAGAGAAAGAAGGGGGGAGAGAAAGAGGGGGGAGGAGAGAAAGAGGGGGGAGGAGAGAAAGAGGGGGAGGAGAGGAAAGAAGAAGAGAAGGGGGAGAGAGAGAAGAGGGAGAGAGAGAAGAGGGAGAGAGAGAAGGGAGAGAGAGAAGGGGGGGGGGGGAGAGAGAGAGGGGAGGAGAGAGAGAGGGGAGGAGAGAGAGAGGGGAGGAGAGAGAGAGGGGAGGAGAGAGAGAGGGGAGGAGGAGAGAGGGGGGAGAGGGGGGAGCGAGCGAGGGGGAGAGAGAGGGGGGGAGAGAGAGGGGGGGAGAGAGAGGGGGAGAGAGAGAGGGGGGAGAGAGAGAGAGGGGGGAGAGAGAGAGAGGGGGAGAGAGAGAGAGGGGGAGAGAGAGAGGGGGGAGAGAGAGAGGGGAAGAAAGGGGGAGAGAGAACAGGGAGGGAGGGAGGGAAGGGGGAGAGAGAACAGGGAGGGAGGGATTGAAGGGAGAGAGAGGGGAAAGGAAGGAGGAAGGAAGAGAGAGAGAGGAGGAAGGAAGAGAGAGAGAGAGAGAGAGAGAGAGAGAGGGAGGAAGGAAGAGAGAACGAGGAGGAAGGAAGAGAGAACGAGGAGGAAGGAAGAGAGAAAGAGGAGGAAGGAAGAGAGAAAGAGGAGAAAGAGAAAGAGAAGAAGGAGGAAGAAAAGAGAGAAGAAGAGAGAGAGGGATAGGAAGAGAGAGAGAGAGGAAGAAAAATAAAGATGCAAGATTGAGAGGAAGAGGGAAAAAAGGGTAGGAAGACATAAAAAAGAGAGAGGGAGGTAGGAAAGGCGAGAGAGGAAGGAAGAGAGGGAAGAAGGGGGAGAAAGGTAGGAAGAGAGAGAAGGGATAGAGGTAGGAGAAGGGGGAGGGGGAAAGAGGTAAGGAGACTGAAATGTTTTAAATGTTTTTAAAAAAGATGACTCAATCACAGAGATTTATAAAACTAGCACTTTGTTAAGAATACACAATTCCACTGATAATTTACCTCTCTAAAATAGTAAAACATACAACTGCACATGACATATAAACACACTTTAGAAAATATATATACACTCGGCTGGACGGGGACTGAACTGAGGTTTAGGCTGAAGGTAAATAGAACACCTTTTAGTGCAGGACAGATATTTATTTAGAACAAGTTTTTAAATAAACTACCAGTACGTAAAATGTACATTTATAAGAGATTTTCCCTAATCCCTCTAACACAGAATGAAGAGAAGGCATTTCAGTACTGTAAGCAAATTGGTAATGTTTTGCCTGGTGCTGTCAATCTAGCACAGGCAGCTCTTTTACAGGAGAGCACATGGGTGACTACATGATGCTTTTCTGTACAAACAGCAGGCTGGAGTCACTGACCAGGAGAGCAGATCTTCCGCAGATTTTCCTATAGTCACCTACCAATCTGAAGAGTACCGATACCATTACCTGTGAAAAAATGTACCCTGAACCTTGATAAGTACAAAGCAAAAGCAGGTTTTTTTGGCTTTATTTAACAGATATGTCAAAACCTTTGTATTGGTATTCTTAGAGCAAAAGAGGGCAAATAGAAAGTATATCACATTTACTTATTTTAAACTTTTTTTTTTTTTACATTTCTTTAGTTACTTCCTGGCTTCCAGCCTAGGCAAATGTTCTCATACATCCCTGGAATCATCAGGAGGGGGAGGAGGGATTTTCTCAGCTCAGCACAACCTCCTGCCTGCATGCCTGACCTAAGGGCAGGCGGTTTCCATGAAGTAAATGCTACATGCTTATTTAAGATAGCCAGAAATGCTATGCTGGGGGGAGGGGGGGGGGGGGTTCAAAGTGATTTCTAGAAGGTATGCATGGACAGGTTAGGTCACTTTGAATATTCAAATTTTGGTTTGCGATACAACATAGGTCTGCTTTGGGGGTATACAGAAAATACTAAAACTAGTATGGGGAAGGGGAAGCAAACTAATCAGAGCTCCACTGCTTTTGCTCAGTGCTGTCGGTCTAAAATGTGAATAGCAGAGTCCCCGACGACGAAACACGTTGGGTGGAGCTTCAGTGTGTGACGTTATCATGTACGAGATCTGTGGCCATCTTATCGGTTTAACATTTTTCTTTGCCGATGATATGCCTGTTACATTACGAACTACCGTGTTTCCCCGAAACAAAAGACACAGTAGGTCTTACCATGTAATGTGATGTCTTCTCTCCCCCTCTCCCTCCCTGCCTGTCAGGAATCCCCACTGTGAACAGAGTTAAAATGCTTGTAAAATCCTATAATCCACTCTATTACAGTATTTTATAATGTAAAATGTGTGTGTTTATGCAATATAAAATTGTGGCAAATACCTTCGTTATAGCACCGTTCTTCTGTGACCCGCCGGAGCTCTCTTCCCCGCAATTATATTACAGAAACTCACATTGTACATTATAAACTACTGTAATAGATTGGATTATAGGGTTCTATTGCAACCCTCCTCGAAAATAACGCTAGGTCTCATTTTCAGGGAAATACGGTATGCAAGTACAGGGAATTGTTAAATAATTTGTATAGGTGTTTTTACTACTACTACACCATTAGGGGGTTTTGTTTCTTCCCACTTTTATGATTTGGTGATCCGATCCCTGATCTGGAGAGACATTTTGTGGTGGAGGAGCATCTGTAGTCTATGATCATCATAGGATATGACTGAAGCCTGATGTTGCCTTTGGACCATTCGAAAGCTGATTGACTGCTTGTTTCTGGGTGGTCAACATCTTAGGGTAAAAGACTTTATGTGTTGGGGTGAAGGTGGAGGATTTATTTTTGCCACTATCCTGTGGCATCTCTTTACTGATCCAAGAGGCTTCCCAGTGATTGTTTCATTGCACATTTTGTATGGACTATTGTGCCTGCATTATTATCGTATACACTCGAGTATAAGCCGACCCGAATATAAGCCGAGGCACATCATTTTACTACAGAAAACTGGGAAAATGTATTGACTTGCGTATAAACCTAGGGTGTCCATCTGCATGCCTCGCTGTGCCTCACTGTGTCCATGTGCATGCCTTACTGTGCCCATTCCTCACTGTGCCCATGCCTCACTGTGCCCATGACTAGACTGACGTTTAACATGGAAGTAAATGGAAGGGGTGCCCGGCTTTGAAAAATCGGTGCTTCCCAGCCATAGGTCCCCCAGATAAACTTTGCACAATAGATGAAGAGTTGGGCTATACGTGTGCCAAGTGGGGTTCAGAGCACCTACAGCCAGCCGGTACCAGGTCCCCAAATCCGGGAGATTAGGCACAAAAAGATGATTTGAGTATAAGCCGAGGGGGGGCATTTTCAGCACCAAAAAATTTGCTGAAAAACTTGGCCCATGCATCACTGTGCCCATGCCTCACTGTATTCATCATTAGACTTACATTTAACATGGGAGTATATAGAAGGGGTGCTCCCCGGCCGTAGATCCCCCAGACAGCAAACTTTGCACACTTCCGGGTTCAGGAGACCTACGATCGGCCGGTACCGGGTCCCCAAAATCACTGGAGAAATTACCATTTAACATGGGAATCTATGGAAGGGGTGCCCGGCTATGAAAAAAAAATCAGTGCTCCTGGGCCGTAGGTCCCCTGGACAAAACACTTTGCACACTTATGGAGAAAGAGTGGGGCTACATGTGTGCCAAGTTTGGGGTCCAGGGGACCTACAGCCTGCCAGTACCGGGTCCCCAAATTCCGGGAGATCAGGCGCAAAAGGTGACTCGAGTAAAAGCCGAGGGGGGCATTTTCAGCACAAAAAAATACTCAAGTATATACGGTATATTACAATTTTGATGTTTGTTGCCTACACACTGTGCTAGCTGCATTTGCATTTCTTAACTTAAGCCCATCTTTATTAATAGAAGAGTAATAGAGTGTGCAGCTCTTTTATTGTCCAATCGGCATGCTGAGATTTGTAGTACCCCCACAGGAGGCTGTATGCTCACCAATTACCAAGCTCAGAGCCAGACAATACAAAGACAGTGCTTAGTAACAACAAAATACACCCAAATATTAGACTTGTTAATAGCGTTGGTATCTATTGAAAGAGGTGACAGACGAGGTAGGAGGGGGGCGCTTGGCAGAATCTCAGAGAAAACGGCACATTCCGGAGATGGTGCTGTGCGATCTCGATGACATGCCGCTAACTGCAGCGCATCAGTCACACGGTCTGGACTGTGTGTGCGGTTCAATGTTGAAGGTCACACATGGTCGAGTATGTATAAGCTGAATTTACAAAACAGCTGTGGGGAGAAGCTCAGCATGGACCACAGAGGGAAACTGCAATAAGGTATGAACGCTATACAGTAAAACCTTGGTTTGAGAGTGACTTGGTTTGAGAGCGTTTTGCAAGACCAGCAACATTTAATACATTTTGACTTGATATACAAGCGATGTCTTGATATAAGAGTAGCGTCGTGTCACAACTGAGTATAAAAGAGAAGAGAGGAGCCTCTAAGTGTAGCAATATGGTTACATTTAATAAAGGTAGAACATTTAGCAACTTATTGCTACACTTAGTGGCGCCTCTCTTCTCTTTTATACTCTGGAGCTCCTGATGGATTTTGCTTCCAATCCCCTTGTGGAGGCTTCCAATTTCCAAACTCATTATATATACGGCTGGAGTGAAAAATCTCCTATGTTATTATTTATGGTATTGAGGTATGAACATGCACTTCCACTGTTAATTTTGACATCAAATTTCAATTTAGTTTAAGTCTTATGCCGCGTACACACGATCATTTTTCGGCATGTAAAAAACTACGTTTTAAAAAAATGTAATTTAAAATGATCGTGTGATGATCACATCATTTTTCAAGTTCTAAAAAACGACAAAAAATTAAATTCGGACATGCTGCATTTTTTAACAACGTTTTAAACGTTGTCATTTTTTCGTTGTGTGTGGGCTTAAATGACGTGAAAAACCTGCGCATGCTCAGAAGCAAGTTATGAGACGAGAGCACTCGTTCTGGTAAAACTAGAGCTTGTAATGGAGATAGCACATTCATCACGCTGTAACAGACAGAAAAGTGCGAATCGTCTTTTACTAACATGGAATCAGCAAAAGCTGCCCAAAGGGTGGCACCATCCGAATGGAACTTTCCCTTTATAGTGCCGTCATACGTGTTGTACATCACCGCGCTTTGCTAGAGCATTTTTTTTTTTACGATCGTGTGTGGGCAAGACCGTTTTAATGATGAAGGCTGAAAAACATTGTTTTTTACAAGCTGAAAAATGATCGTGTGTATCCGGCATTAGTCTTTTGACTAAAATGGCATTTTAGTTTTAGCCCCATTTAAGTCTTTAACTTTATACATGATGAATGCCATGGATTTATACTTCAAGATAACACTTTAAAAATAAGTTGACGTCTATATTGGGCCAAATGTGCGAGGAGGAAAGGGCGGGGAATATATCAAAGTACCTTGAGGGAGGGGCCTGATGTAAATGCTATGAGGTCTTCTGTGTTGAAGACAACAAACAAAGATACCATGGAGTCCTTGGATCACAAATCCCTCGTTACATTACATTCTCTGGCTGAAGAATAAGGCATAAAAATAGTTACTAAAACACACCTTTTCTGTTTCCAGTATTTTGTTTTCAAAGATGTACGAGATGCAATTCCGAACCACTTCCAGTCGTCGGGCACTGTTAAAAACGGAGCTGACCTTGTCCACGATAGAGACTGTGAGAGAACAGAGAGAAACAGACATCACAAGATGACTTCTGTATCTTTTTTTATTTTTTATTATATGCTTGATTATAAATATACCGTGTGTGTGTGTGTGTGTGTGTGTGTGTGGTGTGTGTGTGTGTGTGTGTGTGTGTGTGTGTGTGTGTCAAAAGGAAATTAGAAGAATCAGTGGACATTAAATTGATTATAATTTTTTTTTTTTTTTTAACCACTTCAGCCCCGGACCATTTGGCTGACCAGGCCACTTTTTGCAATTCGGCACTGCGTCGCTTTAACTGACAATTGCGCGGTCTTGCCGACGTGGCTCCCAAACAAAATTGAACAAAATTGATGTCCTTTTTTACCCACAAATAGAGATTTCTTTTGGTGGTATTTGATCACCTCTGCGGTTTGTATTTTTTGCGCTATAAACAAAAATAGAGCGACAATTTTGAAAAAATTCTATATTTCTTTACTTTTTGCTATAATAAATATCCCCCAAAAAATATATTAAAAAAATGTTTTTCCTCAGTTTAGGTCGATATGTATTCTTCTACATATTTTTGCTAAAAAAAAAAAAAAAAAAAAAAAAAAAATCGCAATAAGTTTATTGGTCTGCACAAAAGTTATAGGCCCAGATTCACAGAGCGATTACACCTGCGCAACAGGAGATGCGCGTGCGTAAGTCTAAATGTGCATGTGCGTTTCGATGCACGGCATCCCCAAAGTGAGATACGCAAGAAATCTATTTTTTTTGTCCGGCGTAATTTCGTTAGACAGGTGCATCCATCCGCGCAAAACTGCCCTAGACAGACCATTGATTTGCTAGTCAAATATGCTAATGAGGGACTTACAGGGATCCACAAAAGAACGTTGGGGCAGCGCAGGCTACGCAGTGTGCGCAACAGCAAAATGTCCCGTCTAAAATTAGACCATATAAAAGCTGGTCTAAAAAGAGAAAAAAAGTCTACTTGTTAGATAAAGCAACACTGTTAGTGAGGAGCTCAGCAGTCACACGTGTTGCACAACACTCTGTATGCCAACATGCCAGGGGCATTGTCGCGCATAGCTATACTACTGACTTTAGAGGAGCAAAGAAGGATGATGGCACGGAGGAGGGCACGGGAGAGGATATACCGCACACGCATAGACCTGTTTGGCATGAGTGATTCTGAGGTGTATCGCATCTTCAGATTCACCCCTCATGCCATCCTGGAATTAACCACAACCCTGCAGGAGGACATCACCAGCCCAACAAACCGCTCACATGCAGTGCAGCCACTGGTGAAGGTCATGGCAACACTCCATTTCCTTGCTAGTGGCTCTTTTCAGCGTACAAGTGGAGTGGTGGCTGGGATGTCACAATCCTCCATGAGCAGATGTGCGCACCAGGTTGTCCCTGCAATCCTCAGACGCATGGCCAACCAAATCATCAAACCCACCACTGAGGAGCTGCGGCTGAAGGCAATGACAGATTTCTACAGAATTGCCAGATTCCCACGCACCGTGGAGGCCATTGATGGGGCACTCCAGCCCCCCCAGGAGACGGAGCACATGTACCGCGATCGGAAGCATTGGCATTCCATCAACGTACAGGTGATAGTCGATGCCCAAGGCCTCATATGGCACGTCCGTGCCAAACACCCAGGGTCCAGCCATGACAGCTACATATACAATCAATGCCACATCCGAATGGAATTCGATCAGAACGTGTATGGGGCCACCTGGCTGGTTGGTGAGTGACATGGGTGGCAGGCATGACTATCCCCTCCCATGATGCACACATCACAAGGGGCACATGCATGACTAACATCCTCCTGTCTTGTCCCTTACAGGTGACTCTGCATATCCACTGGGACCCCATCTCATGACTCCTATCCGGAACCCCCAAACCCCAGGAGAGGAAAGATACAATCAAGCACATGCCCAAACACATGCAGTGGTGGAGCGCACCTTTGGCCTCCTGAAGTCACGTTTCCAATGCCTGGATAAGTCTGGGGGTACCCTCTTGTATTCCCCAAACTTCGTGTGCCAGATCATTGGTGCATGTTGCATGCTGCACAACTTCGCAGTAAGAAAGGGCCTGCAGATTGACCTACGTGATGACCTGACCCCTGAACCAGACAATCCTCCCCTAACCGAGGATACCCCGTCTTCTGAGGGAAGAGCAGCCAAGTTGAGGGCGACAGCCCTTTTCCGGCAGGAATGTCACCCCCACATTCAAACAGCATTCACAACCCAAAAAAAAAAAAAATGACCAGCAAAATCAAAAAATTTCCAGAAAAAAAAATCAAAGGGGAAAAAAAAATGATTGCCCTTGACGTGAGCCACGCCTGGGGCGCCCCCGGCCACGGCCCCGGCTCCTCAGGGGAGACTCATGGGGGAGGGGGAAAACCGGGGAAGGAGGAGCAGCCCCTGATCTCTGCCCACCTGGGGGCCTGCCCTCCAAGGCCACGGCTATTCTGTCCAGGGCATCATCAAGTGTTGCCGTGTTGGCCTGGATAAGGGCCCTCACATCCTGCCCAACGCCTGCTGATGTAGTCTGCAGGTTGTTTAGGCAGGTTGTGAAAGCCCGGGAGTGGGAGTCCAGGTTCCCCAGCGTATCCTTGATGGAGGACAGGCTCTCCTCCATCCGCACCAATGTCTGGCTGACCTGTCCCAGATGGCGGGTCTGGAGGAACTGATCCCTTCTCAGAGTGGCGGGCAGGAGATCGGCCACCCCCCTGGTCTTCTGGGACGACTTCCTGCCTCCAGCTGATGCTTGTGGCCGGGGAGAAGGGGAGGCCCTTGGGAGGGGAGCCATGTTGGGGGAGGAGGGGGGGCTCCCCCTTAGGGAGGGCTGCCTGCTGCCAGCCAGAGGGGAAGAGTCCTCAAAAACCAAAAGTCCAGTGCCTGACATGGACTCCTCCTCCTCATGATTCTCCTCCTCCTCAACCTCCTCCTCTTGAACCTCCTCCGCGGACTCCGGCCTTGTTAGGGGGGGCCTCATTAGGCTGCTGTCCTGGGGATGGTGCGGTCAGGCCAGATGGCCCTGCACCCTCCTGCACATCTGTGGATGACACAAAACATTCACAGGTTGGAGGATCCACACACTTGCCACATATTCCCTTTCACCCCCTCCCCCACACATGCTACACACCTGATATTAAAAAAAATACTTACCTGGCACCACGGGCTCCGGACTTGAGTCAAAGCCGGGCAGGCCCTCCACTTCATGCCGATGAAAGGTCAGGGCCACCGCACGCTCCTCCGCTGTCAGCCTAATACGGCACGGTGGGCCCCCTCCTGTGCCCCTGGCATGGGCAGGCATTTTGGACAGCTTCTGTTTGACCAGACGCCGGAGGTCATTAATTTTTTTGTCAATCCCAGACCGGGTCCGTGTCTCCCTCTCCCCCGCTGAATTGACCTGCTCAGTGATGAGGTCCAAAATCTCCCTCCTCCTGGCCGGGGTGGTGTTGGCACTGTCCAGGCCGTGGAGGAAACGCCCATAATCGCTAATGGCCCGGGCAAGAATTCTTTTTTCCCCCAAAGTAAAATTGAGTTTTCTCTTTCTCTCTGTCATACTTCCAAAAAAACTCACTCCCAGTCAACAAAAATCAGTCACAAAAACAAGCACAACCAATCAAGCAAGAACACACACAAAGAGAAAACTAACACCCAAAAAATCACACAAGCACTCAGCAAAAAACAGTCACAAAAACAAACAGCAAAAATTCAGCAAGAAAACAAACAAACAGAAATATATCAATCAAACAAACAGTCTCTCAAACACTTATCAAAAAACACTTTCAAAGATCTACTAACAAACACTTGATCACACAGAACACTAATCTGACAAATACAAAAACAACGCAATGAACAACAGGACAAAAGCACTTGGTTAAATGGGAAGGGACAAAGCGATGTACTTTTGCAATGCAAGTGCGTTTGTGTCTGTCTATTTATGCTGTCTGCGTAGTCCTTAGTCCATTTCCAATTTCACTGATTGCGCCGCTCCCGAGTTGTGACCATGGTCTCCTGACCATGGTCTCCTTCAAGCGCGCATGCGCGAGCCGGCCGGCCCTTCATTTGCATGGGGTCACGGCTCATTTCAATGTAACCCGCCCACGTCCTTCCCAATTTGTATTACTCCGCCTTACGCCTCTGAAATAACGTTACACATGCGCAATTTTCTGCGCAAAAGCTACGAGAATATGGTGATTACGCGGCTACATTGCGCAAGTCTAACGTAAAGGCGGTGTGCTACGCTAGTCCACTAATGCGCAGATATACCTGAATCTGGGCCATAGCGTCTACAAAATAGGGGATCGTTTTATGGCATTTTTATTAATATATTTTTTTTTATACTAGTAATGGCGGCAATTAGCCCGACTGCGACATTATTGTGTACACTTTTGACACCATATTGGGACCATTGTCATTTTTATAGCGATCAGTGCTAAAAAAAAAAAAACACTGATTACTGTGTAAATGACACAGGCAGTGAAGGGGTTAACCTGTAGGGGGGCTGAAGGGGTTAAAGGAGTTGTAAATAGAAAGAAAATGTATGCTGAAATGACTGTTTACAGGGTATAGAGACATAAAAGTTAACTGATTACTTTTAAAAACGATTAAAAATAGATAAAAATCAATCATATAAATGTACCTGCAGTTTCAGTTTTGTTTTTGCATGCGGTTTCCTGTCACAGAGCCAATACAGGGCAGTGATGGTTTGGAAAACTAAACTGAGTGGTGCTGAGGGGTTTTAGACACACAGTAAATCACACCTCCTTGATTAGTTACCACAGAGAGAAAGCTCCCAGCACTGTGGGGTTATCAGGAAACAAACAACCAGGAAGTGTGGAGATCAGAGAAGGATTACAACAACTTGAGAGCAAAAAAAAACAAAACAAAAAAAAAACAATGAGGACATGAAAACAGCACTGCATTAACGTAAAGGAAGCTATTAAGATAAAAAAAATCCTTTACAAACCCTTTAAGTGCGTCCTAGGGAGTGATTCTAACTATTAGGGGGCATGGCTACGAGTGACACATCACTGTTCGCTACTCCCGAGAGGGAACAGACGATCAGTGACCTGTCACTAGGAATAACGGGGGAGATGTTGTGTTTACACTGACATCTCCCCATCCTTCAGCTCTGTGACTCGGTCGCGGGACACCAGTGGACATCAAGTCTGTTAGTCCCACAGGCATGGTCAAGGCGCTCGCGTCAGGGTGCGTGACCACACGGCAGCAAATTAAAGAGGACATACCTGTACACCCATTTGCCCAGCCGTGCCATTCTGTCTGTATGTATAAGTGTGTGTGGCGGTCCTTAAAGGGGTAGTTCCCCCAAAAACCTTTTTTTTAACATTTATTCAGGCTCGTTATGTCAAGGGGAATCAGGTTTTTTTTTTTTTAGAAATGAAGCAGTACTTACCGTTTTAGAGATGCATCGTCTCCGACGCTTCCGGGTATGGGCTCCGACTATAGGCGTGCCTATTTGATTGACAGGCTTCCGAGGTCGCATACATCGCGTCACGATTTTCCGAAAGTAGCCGAACGACGGTGCGCAGGCGCAGTATAGAGCCGCACCGTCGCTCGGCTTCTTTCGGCTACTCGTGACGCGATGTATGCGACCGTCGGAAGCCTGTCAATCAAATAGGCACTCCCAGACCAGACGATCATACCCGGAAGCGACGGAGACGATGCATCTGTAAAACGGTAAGTATTGCTTCGTTTCTAATAAAAAAACACCCGATTCCCCTTGACATAACAAGCCTCAGTCAATGTTAAAAAAAGGTTTTTGGGGGAATTACCCCTTTAAGCGGTTAAATAACATTATGTTTGAATCTGCTTGCCAGCTTTCCACTTTAAATCGAACACTTGTGGAAAACGGATCTACTGGTCACCTTCAAATGCTCTACAGTATACCAGACTGTAGACAACATCATCATGCCATCATAGTAGCAAGTCACTGGCTGCGTATGGTTGATAAAGAAATATAACTAAAAAAGGACAAAAAAGTATAAAAATGTATACAGTACTATAACTGGCAGCGCACATCAGTTTCCATTTAAATCATCCAATAATGGTCTGTCTGGAAAGAAGTTTGAAATGTGGAGTAAGCTCCAGCTGACTCCTGACGGAGATGGCCACGCTGTCATCGCAACGCCCGCATACCCCTATCTGCTGCGTATTAATAGAAATAGCGCAGATGCTTCCATTATTACAAATCCCTCCGGCTGCCGGGAGGAGGGTGGATCGCACGGCTGTAAGCATGGCTGGACGTCCAGGAACAAATATCAGACCTGGTGCATGGGGGTTTTCACACTTCTCATCAATAACATTATACATTCAATATATACTACTGATCTTAAAGGAAAAAAATGTTTTGCCTAAAATGAATGTCTGCAAGGTAGACAGACAGAATAGTGTAATGATTCTGTTAAAAAACGAGTAAATACCTATTAAATTCCTTCATCTATATCACCTCCGGCGTTCTAGTTTCTGTTCTCTCATTCACGTCCTGGTTTGCGGCGCTCGTTCGTGTAGGAACTACATTTCCCAGTATGCATTGCGGCACGACCAGTAATTCACACCTCCTTGAAGTCTCTAACATGTAGAGAGCGTCCTGCCACACAGATGTAGTTCCCAGGAGGGGGCGAGCATGTCACTGACAACCGCAGTAAAGCCTCCCTTCACGGTGGTGAGTAACAATCAGACAAGCAGGAAGTGAACAGAACAGAGAAGAAATAGAGCAACTTCTGAGCAAAAACTAACAAACAATGAGGAAGTGAAAAGAGGAATGTCTGCAGGTAAAAGATGCTTATTATGAAAAAATAATTTTTCCTTTACAATATTATACCATATGGTCATGTTTCTTTATAGATCACCATTGCATTCGCCCCTGAAGAGTTGGTACACCCCAATGAAACACGTCAGGCTTAGATAGATGCATTATGTTCATACAGATGATTTTATGTCTTTTACATTGTTTTACTCTAACACCATCTAACCCTTCTAGTGGCTCATGTTGTGCAGGACTTGTCATGCTTTACTGCAGGGGTGTCCAACTCCATATCCTTGCGGGCCACATCAGCATTATGGTTGTCCTCAAAGGACCGGAGGTATCAGCACCCCACCCCCCTTACATCAGTGCACCCCCTTGCCTTGTGCTGCTGCTAGGAGGACTGGACAGAGAAGTGCACGATCTGGTGGAGGAGTCCAGTCCTCTCTGTTGTCGACTGCTGAGACCAGGTGGGGGCAGAGACAAGGGGGGGTGCGAGGGACACATGAAATGGCCTGAAGGGCCCCATTTGGCCCACGGGATTTGCGTTTGACACCTGTGCTTTACTGCATATAAAGACTGATTTTACGGTTGTGGGTTTAGCAAAACTTTAATGGCAACTCAATGTGTACACACACCTACAACGCACAAGTGCGGTGAAACAAAAAAAGTAATTATTTCCTCTGCAAGGCCCAATTAAAATGAACAGGCTGCCTCAATGCATGAACTATAGTGTTTTGCGGAGAATCGGCTGAATGGACCTTAACAGTTTCCCAAGCAGTCGGGATGCACGCCATGCCCTAGCAGTCAAACTGTTAACACAGGCAGACCGACTTGCAAGTCTTGGATGGGCTTTAGTTACATCTTTATGGCTCCCGGGGATCCCATTAATAGAATACTCTTAACGAAGTCTGTTAAAAGCAGCAAGGGGGAAAAACCGCAGACCTCAAAAATGGAGCCGTCGAAATCCCTCAACCCAATTTCAGGCATTCACTGCTCACCAACAACCCCACCCCATGAGCAGAGAAGGAATGACACAGCCTTCATGGTAAACTCTGGTTATTTAACCACTTGCTTACTGGGCACATATACCCCCCTCCTGCCCAGGTGAAATTTCAGCTTCCGGCACTGCGTCGCTTTAACTGACAATTGGGCGGTCTTGCGATGCCGCTCCCAAACAAAATTGACGTCCTTTTTTCCCCACAAGTAGAGCTTTCTTTTGGTGGTATTTGATCAACTCTGCTGTTTTTATTTTTTATGCTATAAACAAAACAAGTGCAACAATTTTGAAAAAAATATATATATATTTCTTTTTATTTGTTGCTATAATAAATAGTCCAATTTTTTTTTTTTTTTTTACTTTTTTTTTCTCAGCCTAGGCCGATACGTATTCTTCTACATATTTTTGGTAAAAAAAAATAAAATATATCAATAAGCAACTGGTTTGCGCAAAAGTTACAGCGCCTACAAAATAGGGGACAGAATAATTATTTTTTATTATTTATTTTTTTACTAGTAATGGCGGCGATCTGCGATTTTTATTGGGACTGCGACATTATGGCAGACACCTCGGACACTTTTGACACCATTCACATTTATACTGCAATCAGTGCTATAAATATGCACTAATTACTGTATAAATGTGACTGGTAAGGATGAGCTCTGGCGTGTTCGCATGGTACACGTGCAGAGCCTGCCAGGAAGTGTGCACGGCGCTGTGCTAATCACAGCCAGGGAGACATTTCCCGATCCCTGCAGCCGAGCATCGGGACAATGTCTCCCTGGCTGTGATTAGCACAGTGCCGTGCACACTTCCTGGCGGGCTCTGCACGTGTACCATGCGAACACGCCAAAGCTCATCCTTAGTGACTGGCATTGAAGGGGTTAACACTAGGGGGTGAGGAAGGGGTTAAATGTGTACCCTGCATAGTGTTCTAACTGTGGGGGAGGGGGACAGACTGGAGGAGGTGACCGATCTGTTTACACACACAGATCCACGTCCTTGTCTTTGTAACGGCTGATCGCAGGTGCCTGGTGGACATCGCAGCCGCCAGGCACGAGCATCGGCAATTTCTCAGTGATGTGGCGGGCACGCGCGTGCCCCCCAGAGGCCAGATATAGATGGCCTCCCAGAGATTAAGAACCACCCTGCGGCCGTATAAAGTCGTACGGCCGTCAGAAAGTGGTTAAAGAATAAAAAAAAAAACTTATCCCCAGGTCAGCTAATTTCAAGAAATTGTTTGTGGAGTCATCCCACTGCCACAAATGTTGGAACCCCTTCCAGGACTGATCGTTCCTTATTGTTTATTGATCAGACTTCTTATTTTGTGCAACAAAAGATTTTTTCATCCAAACCAGCAATAGCCTGTCTTATGCCTCGTACACGCATTCAGACTTTTAACCATACAGAAGTCCGCCGTGAGTCCGTCAGAAGTCCGATGGAAAGATAGACATACAGGTTCTCTAGCTGTCCGTTGGACTTCCGAACAAAAAAGTCAGATAGAGGCTATACACAGGCAGTCTGACTTTTTTTCTCGGAAAAGTCTGCCGTGTATACGAGGCATAAAACAATATAAAATACATAAAATCATCTGTTTGGGCATCTATCTAAGCCTGACACGTTTCGTTGGGGTGTACCAACTCTTCAGGGGCGAATGCAACGGTGATCTATAAAGAGACATAACCATATGGAATAATATTGTAGCTGAATATTATTAATAAGTAATGGGTGATCCCTATAAACTTCTGACCAAAAAAGTCTGATGGAGGATACACACGGCCGGACTGACTTTTTTTCCTACCGTGTGTACGAGGCATTAGGATTTATTTTCCTGCATTTAATAAAAAAAACTTCTAAAATTATCTCTACTACTAACTGGCTGGAATCTCTCTGTTTGGAACCCCTGCAGAACACATATTGAGTGGACTTCCTAGCCTACCCTGCTCTGGGGGCATCTGGGCCTTCGGAAAGGGTGCACTGTTAAATAGAGGATTGGTTGTTTTTAGTGTATAATAAGCACAACTCTTGACCTGGTGAAGTTTTCAACATCTCCTAGGCTGTCTAAAGACAGAAAGATGTACAGTGGAACCTCGGATTGCGAGTAACGCAGTTAACAAGCATTTCGCATTACGAGCACTGTATTTAAAAAAATCCTAACTCGGTTTGCGAGTGTTGTCTCGCAAAACGAGCAACATTCAGGCCAAAGCAGTGTGCAGTACCGCGTTAGGCCTGAGGTGGGGGGCATCGGAGCCGAGTGGAGTCGATCGACGCTGTTCGGAAATCCACAGAAAGGCCCGAGGACACTTCAGCTAAACCTCAGCAAACCTCGGGAACAGAGTCTTTCCGAGGTTTGCCAATGTGTCCTCGGGCCTTTCCGGCCGTTTCTGAGGCCCTCCGATTCCCCCCACCTCTGGCCGCATGCGGTATTACATGCCATTGAAGTCAATGTGAAACTAATTATTTTCGTTACCATTTACTTCAATGGGGTAACTTGCTTTAATATGCGAGTACCTAAGATTATGAGCATTCACCTGGAACAGATTATGCTCGTAATCCAAGGTTCCACTGTATATTTAAAAAAGAAAAAAGGACTTACCAACAGGGGAGCCGGCAGGGACAATACACTTCTTCTCTATGCGAGTGGCCTGGGTAGAATTCTGGTTCTTGTGGATTCCATCTTGGATCAGTTCCTGGACTCTGAGGTCATTGATCTTGGGGAAGGGGAGTATGTGAACGCGCAAATGAGACCCCTCCGTTGGTTTTGGGACTTTCTGAAATGCCATATGGGGATTGGGATTTTCCTACAGAAAATAAAAAACAAATATATTTAAACAGGTCTGCCTTCTGGAAAAGACAAGCAGTCTGAAAGCTAAACAGCAACCAATTAGATTGTTCTCAACTGCATTGGGAAGGTGATTGGATAATATGGTCCACACAGACACATTTGAAACAATGGGGTTGATTTAGTGAAACTGGAAAGAAGAAAAGGGGGGAGTGCAATATTTATAGAAGACAGTTTATTTACAACAGATAAAAACACTCAGAGGATACAAGCATTAAAACCACTCATCATGAAATGCAGTATTCACTGCTCATCTCTGTCCTGCAGGCACCACAAGTGAGCCAAACCGCTGGAGGTAATATAAGTGAATGGAAAGTCCCCCGAAGACCAGAAGTCCACACCAACCAGCGTGGAACGGATGTGACTTCACAGGAAGAGTGGAGAGGGGTGGAAATGGCAGGCTGACACGGTCACGTCCAGGGCAGCCATCACAAAGTTTAGGGCCCCTTACACAGCTTTAGGCAGGGCCCCCCTGGAGCAGTACAACTAATCTCTTGTGTAATTGTCTAATCATATCTCTCCTGACACGTTGGGCCCTTTACAGTTGTAATGCAAAAAAAAAACGGGAGGGGGGCCAGCCAGGCCTGCAAGGGGCCCATCGGGCCTTACAGGTGTAATGCTTGTACCCCCCTGATGTCCGCCAGTATCATTTTTTTCAGAAAAAATAAATTTATCAATAAAAAGCCGTCCCTAAATTCCAGCGAGTGACTATGCTGGGGTAAAGGTGTAATGCTAATTTTTTTTTTTTTATAAATACAAAAAAAAAACGGGAGGGGGGCCAGCTGGGCCTGTAAGGGGCCCTGGGGACCATCGGGCCCCTTACAGGTGTAATGCAAAAAAAAAAAAAGGGAAGGGGGCCATCCGGGCCCCTTACAGGCGTAATGCCTGTACCCCCCTGATGGCGGCCCTGGTGACATCACATCCGATGGGGCGTTCCACTCTGGTTGGCATGGACTTCCTGGTCTTCACAGGACATTCCATTTACCTACTAAAAGTTGGCAGTGCAAAACCAAGATTCAATTTTTTTTTTTTTTTGTCAAAGCTTAATTGAACAAGCTGAAGTTAGAAGCTGATTGGCTACCATGCACAGTTACACCAGATTTTTTTTAACAAAACGGACAGAGAAAAAAAAAAATACAGACGCAAGTTGGATATCAAGGTTACAATTGCATATAGAGATTTTATATATATATATATATATATATATATATACACACACACACACACACACACACACACACCCAGCAAACATAGCTTGGCCAGGTTAATGCCCCTGAGTGAGTGTGATGGAGTGGAGCAGGGATATGCAATTAGCGAGCCTCCAGCTGTTGCAAAACTACGAGTCCCATCATGCCTCTGGGTGTCATGCTTGTGGCTGTCAGAGTCTTGCTATGCCTCATGGGACTTGTAGTTCTGCAACAGCTGGAGGTCCGCTAATTGCATATCCCTGGAGTAGAGCCTGTGTGCAGATTTCTGACATTGGTGGGTAAAAGCCGAGTCTTCTCCTCTCACAACTCTACGGTTGTGGGATTTCTCATGTATAATAAACACGCTGCATTTGGCATGAACCGTGGGTGCAAACGCTATTAATACTAATGGACAGGCTGAGATGAGAGACAGGGATTAACATACCGTCCATCTCCTATACTTCCGCTGCCTGAAAACTTTCCTCTTCTCTACAAAAGAATTAATAACTTACTTCGGAAATGCAGAAGTGTAGAATAATTGGTCCTACAAGGAGGAGTGCTCAACACTCCTAAATTAAAACAAGTGGGGAATGATAAAACCATTAACTATTCCACAACGTTCTTCTCACTGCGTAGGGAAAGTAAGCCTTTATTGATGTATCTTCTAGAGCAGGGGTCTCCAAACTTTTCAAACAAAGGGCCACTTTATTGCCCTTCAGACTTAGGGAGGGCCGGATTGGGGCCAGCAAGGGAAGAAAAAATCACGGGCCCGGCATCAGTGAGAACATATATGGCCTCGGGGTTGGTGGTCAATAGGAAGAGGAGGAGTATTCCCCCTATTAGGAGGAGGAATAGTATATCATCATTGGTATCAGTGGATAATATAGTGCTCCATTGTTGGAGTCAATGGGGGGAATAGTTCCTTATGTCAGTGGGAGAAATTGTGCCCCGAGGGCCGGATAAAAGCTAGAAAATCTGGCCCCCGGGCTGCAGTTTGGAGACCTCTGCTCTAGAGCAGTGGTCACCAAACTGTAGCCCTTTGCTTGCCTTTATCTGGCCCCTAGATCTCCCACTGACACCCACAGTGCGGCACTACTCCTTCCCCTGATACTCAAAATGGGACACTATTGCTTCCACTGACATTAATGATGAATCACTATTCCTTCCTCCGATATCCACAATGGGCCACTATTCCTACCACTAACATGAAAGGCGAAGCACTACTACCCTGATCCCCACAATGTGGCACTATTCCTTCCCCTAATACCCACAACGGGGCACTATTCCTTACCCTGATACCCACAACAGGGCACTATTCCTTACCCTGATACCCTCAATGGGGCACTATTCCTTACCCTGATACCCTCAATGGGGCACTATTCCTACCACTAACATGAATGATGGAGAACTATTTCTTCCCCTGATGCCAACAATGGGGCACTAGTCCACCAACTCATACCAATGATGGTGCATGGTTTACTTCCGTTGATACCAGGGCATTTTCTACTCACACTGACCACAGTCCAGCTCCCTCAAAGTCTAAAGGCCTGTAAACTGGCCCTTTGTTTGGAAAGTGTGGGGGTCTCTACTTGTATACTATGTTTCTCTTTATATGGAATATGAACTTGGGGTCTAATTTTAATATCTACTTTTGTTAATATTTTCTATGTCTTTTTCCATGTATAAATTTGTGTCATGCTCTTAGCCTTTTATGATATTTTGGTGTTGTATACTAAGCCTCCAATTTATATGGGGTCATTTTTTTTTAGCTAATGCATAACAACATTTTGTAACTTTTTATGATAAGGTCATATCATTGAGGGCCTTCTTAAGTCCCATGTTACCCTTGTTCTCTTGAGGGCTTCCTTTGTTTGGAAAGTTTAAAGACCCCTGTTCTACAGCACCCAGTTATCCTAGAGTTCCATTATGCAAATACACACTTTTACTAGGAATTTCACATCTTGGCCAACCCCTTCCTACACCTCACCCCCCCCCCCCCCCCATCAAATGAATGGGCCAAAAGTCAGGTGTGGGAGGCAGAAGGGGGCAAGCCAAAAATGCCAGGCATGGGAGGCAGAAGGGGGGAAGGGCAATATTCAGGTAAAAGAAGCAAAAGGGGGCAGGCAAAAAGTGAGAGATGGGAGGCAGAACAAGACAACCCAAAAGAGAGGGATCGGGGGGGGGGGGGGGGGGCGCAGAATGGGGGTAGGACAAAAAAAAAGGCTGGGAGGCAGAAGGGGACAGACAAAGTGAGGAATGGGAAGCAGACAGAAGGGGGCTGGCCAAAGTTCCATAAATGATGGAACTTCCTGAGATTTTGGGTTTGGTATAGAACTTCCTAGGGTTTTGGGTTTATGTGGCCATCTTGAAGAAAACTGGAAATATGTAGAGCCACCCCTCCACATCATGCTGGTAATTGTTATTAAAGAGAATGGGTGACGAATTGTCATTTGCAGTGGCATGAATCTTGACCCTTTATACATCTCTCGCCTCGATTACTGCAACTCCCTCTTCATTGGCTTACCTCTACATACTCTATCCCCCCTTCAGTCCATCATGAATGCTGCTGCCAGACTCATCCACCTTACTAACCACTCTGTCTCTGCTACTCCTCTCTGCCAATCCCTCCACTGGCTTCCGCTTGCCTAACAAATTCAATTCAAAATATTAACAATTACCTACAAAGCTACCACAACTCTGCCCTCAGCTACATCACTGACCTAGTCTCTAAATACCAACCTAATCGTTCTCTTGGTTCTTCTCAAGACCTCCTGCTCTCTAGCTCTCTCATCACCTGCTCCCATGCTTGTCTACAGGACTTTTCCAGAGCCTCTCCAAGCCTATGGAACTCCTTACCCCAATCTGTCCGTCAATCTCCTTGTCTATTCGTTTTTAGATGATCCTTGAAAACCCTCCTCTTCAGAGAAGCCTATCCTACCCACACCTAACAACTGTATTTTCATTTTTGTCCATCTGATCATCTCCCACAGCTACTACCCTTTGTTCCACTTGACCCTCCCTTCTAGACTGTAAGCTCTAACGAGCAGGGCCCTCTGATCCCTCCTGTATTGAATTGTATTGTAACTGTACTATCTTCCCTGATGTAAAGTGCTGCGCAAACTGTATAACTATATAAATCCTGTATAATAATAAGAATAAAAAGAATATACAGCCTTAGCGCTCATGTTTACCTAATATCTCACGGTTTACTCGCATTTTCTCCCCGCCAGAGCAGAAGTGTAAGGCTGTTTTAGCTCAGTGTCAAGTCAAACTGAGTCGTACTTCACTGGACTGCTGAAAGCGAACATGTCTACGGCTTATCTATTGAAACTAATGGGGCCACAGAAGATGTGTGCTGCAGGAACAAGACTCAGCTGGGACACTTTCCTTGCAATGGCTGTATGGCGACTGGATTGGCTGCCAAGTGAAGATCTCTGGAACAGGGAGGAGCTAAGTATTTAACCCGGTGGGCTGCACTCAGTGTTGTTACTTTTCTGATTAGAATATCACCCTTGCCAAGTTATATATCCATGAACTCAAAGTAGGCTTTCCACCCAACCTTAAAGTGTCCTGCAAGGCCCAGGTTAGCTTTGCTGGCTATCAAGTCTGAGACCTAGAGAAAAGCATAGTCAATGGTTGTCCCATTGTGCACCTCTCCCTGGTGGAGGATCATTTGAGCGATCACGTGGATTGGTTCCTTGCTTTCTGTTTTTTTTGCAATGTCTTATTTTAACCACATGAATCAATGAAGTAATATATCACATCAGCATAGCTAACAACAGTCCACAAAGACAACATGAAGGGACACATCTCACGTTTTTAAAGAGTTGTTCGGCAAGCTCCTTGATGCGCTTGAGCGTTTCCTGGGGGCTGTAGTTTTCTTCATCTTTAATTCTTTCCACTTCATACGACACCAGCTGTAGGAAGACAGTCCAATCCCTTGATTACTTTTTGCCAACTATATACAGCAAAATATAGCAAGACCGTCTTCAGGAGCATTGTGCAAACTAAGGACCTAACAGCAGAATATACACTAATAACATAACTCGGTAACATACTCAAATCAGCAGCTGAATGATACTGACAACATTACACATCCAGATTTTACATCACCACCAAACTCCACACAAACACCTCACATTTTTACAAACCCTGATGAAGGAGGCATTGTGTGGCTCCTGAAACACGTTGGGTCTTATACCCAAATTAATGGTACTCAATTGATGTTTAGAAATACTTACTTTGGACTCTAAATACTTCATTGTGGCACATCAAATTCAGATTTAAATATTGCCTATTGCATTCTAACAGCGGTCAGTGACTGCACCTGATTGGCTGCAGTCACTGTTCTGCCCACAATTGGCCGTCTGGCTCCTTTGGTCCTCAGATCAAAAGTTACCGAGCCGGGCATTCCTGCCAGGGCCACGCATAGATTAAATTTGATCCAATTCACCAGGAAAAGGTTAAAATTCGATCTCCGTTAAAAATGGTTCTAAAGGTTAAAGAGAAAGTAAACCCTAATGGGTTTACTTCCTCTTTCCTCTATCAGGCCAGGAGTAGAGGTAACCTTGGCCCTCCAGCTGTGGTGAAAATACAAATCACATCATGCCTCTGCCTCTAGGAGTCATGCCTGCGGTTGTCAGGGTCAGGGTTGCAATGTCTCATGGACTTATAGCTGGAGGGTCAAGGTTGCCTACCCCTGGCCTAGGCAACCCGGAGCTGGAAGTGCTCCAGGAAATAAAGAAAAAAGGTACTGTATATACTCGAGTATAAGCAGAGTTTTTCAGCACATTTTTTTGTGCTGAAAATGCCCCCCTCAGCTTATACTCTAGTCACCTTTCTGCGCTTGATCTCCCAGACTTTGGGGACCTTGACCCGGCTGGCGGTAGGTCCCCTAGCACACATGTAGCCCCACTTTTCCTCTACAAGTGTGCAAAGTTTGTTGTCCGAGGGACCTATGGCCGGGGAGCACCAATTTTTCAAAGCTGGGCACCCCTTCCATAGACTCCCATGTTAAACTGTAATTTCTCTGGTGAATTTGGGGACCCGGTACCGGCCGGTTGTAGATCCCCTGGACCCGGAACTTGGCACACATGTAGCCCCATTTCTGCACTACAAGTGTGCAAAGTTTGTCATCTGGGGGACCCACTGCTGGGGAGCACCATTTTTTCAAACCCTGGCACCCCTTCCATAGACTCCCATGTTAAACAGTAATTTCTCTGGTGACTTTGGGGACCCGGTACTGGCCGGTCGTAGGTCACCTGGATCCAGAGCACCGATTATTCAAAGCCAGGCACCCCTTCTATTGACTTCCATGTTAAACGTCAGTCTAGTCATGGGCACAATGAGGCATGGGCATAGTGAGCAGGGCTGCTTTTAGAAATCATGGGGCCCCATACAGCCTACCTGGCAGACGCCCCCTTCCCCCAAATAGATCAAAACAATATTTTCACTAAAAATACACTATAATTATTATTAGCTAATACAAATGTAACAAAGACCCTGTGTGAACTAGCCCTTTTTTAAATAAATAAATAAAACAATTTGAATTTTTTTTATTTATTTTTTACATTTTTAAAATTATTTAATAAAAAAAAAAAAAAGAAGGATTACAAGGTAAAAATAAATAGTTTTTGTTTTTGGAAGCCGGCAGTGCCAAAGGAGTGGGCTTGGCACAGTAACAGGGAGGCACATGGGGGATCAGAAGTGGGCAGACCAGGAAAGGGAATCGGTGTGGGGGAATTAAAGGAACGATGCCCTGTGTCTCTCCCTGCAGCAGTTGAATGCCGATGGGAAGAAGAGAAAACAGCTTTCAGCTGCTGCAGAAAGCAGCACAGGGCATCTTTATCCAATTGCCCCTTTGCCTGACCACACCGATTCCTCCTGCTTTTGGGCCACTCGGTGTGCCTGGGCCCCCTACAGGAGGGCTGGTGGTCCCCCCCCCCCCCATCAGCGGCCCTGATAGTGAGGCATGCACATGGGCACAGTGAGACATGGGCACAGTGAGGCATGCAGATGGACACCGAAGGCTTATACTCGAGTCAATACGTTTTCCCATTTTCTTGTGCCTCGGCATATATTCCGGTTGGCCTATACTCAAGTATATATGGTATTTAGAAAAAAAAAAAAACATATTTGCCATTTACAGTAGAAAAGTGGATGGGTATGATGACAGGATAAAAAAACAAAAACGGGTGGAACTCCGCTTTAAACTCATGAGCTAAAATAGAGATTCATGATAAAGTAAAATGTTTCAACAGAACACCTGATGCAAAAAATATCAGGTGATAAAACAAACATTTGATGCTAATGCCCCTTTAACTCATTCTATTTTGCACCAATAATGTCCCCCCCCCTCCCCCCACATGCTTTTTTTAGCACTACAAAGTGATAACAGAGAACTGAAACAATTGAATCCCAATGTTCGCAGCACGCTGATCTTTTTATTTACTGGTTCCTGCGTGTTTCTTACAGTCTATAAACACAATGCGGCATCAAACCGAAGACAGTTGCCCCAGGCACAACATTCCACAGTTCCGTTAATACAACTCCACCGTAATAGAAAAGGTTCGGGAAAGAGCAAAGCTCCGTCTTCGGCTGTCGCAAGCGACTGTGAAGTCTGCTCTATATGAGCCGGGGCCTGAAACCAATTAGGAAACATGAAAGAGTCTAATGGAAATGAATTTTATTTAGGAACGGTAGATTAGGACCCAAGAACAACATCTGAAGCCCAGTGTGGTTTTCCCAAAGCCCAGAATAAACAACGGCAGCGACTTATGCAACATAAAAGTGATTCTTCTGTTTCACAATGAACTACTACCCCCACCTTCCAATTCTTTTTTATGGGAGCTAAAAGATGATGAAAAGTCAGATTAGTGTGATTATACCATTGTGCAAGTAAAGGTCAGCTCCGCTCAAAGCTGACATTTAATGGCTGGTGTTAAGGTGAGTCAAATACAGTGGAACCTTGGATTACTAGTGTAACGGGAGGGCCCGTGGAACCCAGAAGCTCTTAGAAAGCATGGACATTCAGAATATATCTTGGACTACCTGAGATGGGATTATTATCCACAATATATTCCAGGATATCTTGAAAGAACGAATTACTGTTCGCTCATTCTGAACTCAACAGGTTAATTGAAAGATGTTAATGTCATCACCTCCAGCTATATGGCTTCCTGTGTAATGTAAATTGAATCCAGAATAACTTCTAAGGATCTTTCATTGTGGCTTGTGCTAATTGACCCTGTATGGTGTGAAGGAGTCCTGTGATAATGTGTATTGTAAGTTAACAGACAGCCTAAATGGTCAGATGTCTGAGTCATCAGCTGTAGTTAATTAGCTCATGTAAATTAGGTCCCGGAGTCAGGATGTCTGCTAAAGAGATGTATTGAGAATGATGTGTATTCGGGGGGCTCATTAGGTAACTATTGTGAGATGTTGTGGGTGGAGTTGGGTCATTGTTGATTTGGTTACTGCAGTATCCTAAATTGTATATAAGTGCTTGTTTTTTTAAATAAAGGGTCAGACCTGCTTGAACTCCAAGCAGAGCGTCGTCTCGTCTCTGGGGAAGAATTATTATCTTGTTCACCTGATTGTGGAGTGTCGGTAGCTGCCTTGTGTTCGGAAAGGGAATATCCTAAACGGCTTTAACTCACATATCAAAGCGAGTTTCCCCATTGAAGTCAATGGAAATGAAAATAATTTGTTTCCGCATTGACTTCAATGGCATGCAATACTGCATGCAGGCAGAGGCAGGAGGGTGCCGGAGAGCCTTGGAAACGGCCGGAAAGGCCCAAGGACAGTTCGGCTGACCTCGGAAAGACTCAGTTCAGGAGCATTACCGAGGTTTGCTGAACTGTCCTCTGGCTTTTCCGTGCATCTCAAAATAGCGCAGATCGCCTGCGATTAGCGCTATTCGGCTCAGGCACCCCCCCACCTCAGACCAAAAGCGGTACTGCACACTGCTTTGGCCTAAATCCTGCTTGTTTCATCTGGCAAACTGAGTTAGGATTTTTAGAAATACAGTGCTCGTATTGCGAAACACGCGTTACTAGCAATGTGAGGTTCCACAGTACACTAAAATTCTCCATCTCATTCAATGTCAGACCCACTGCAAAGCCAAAGGATGGCATCACACTTCCTCAATGTATTCCCCATCATGTAGGGTAGACATGGAATGGTGGAGAAAACTACAAACAAATGTCATAAAGTGTACATTCCCTTACAGGAAGATTGTTCAAATATCCCTGTGACAAACCCAACCAGGACAGGGGTGCTTTTGGAGGGGACTGTAGGGTAGCCTCTTGCATACGGACTATGGGCCCTGGCATTTGAGGGGGCTTTATACTTAGAAGGCGTGTGCCTGGGGGACCTTTGGAATGGTCTTGAATCAGATTCGGGTCCACGTCTCCCCAATACTCACATACTCTGAGAACCTAGGACCCAGATACATATTTGGGGGTCTTTGTGCCCAAACCAGAAATGACTGCTTTAGACTGTGAGACTGCAGATGTTAATATAATCAGCTCAAAACAATCTGATTCTGGGGTCTTCTGCTAAAACCTTTTTTATTAGGTGGTATGTGTTTATTGTTAAGTGCGTCCTTCTCATTGTGTGCCTCCTTGGTGTGAATTCCCATTGCTAATTGAGTTAATTGAGTCACCTATTGTTTCTGTCTGTTAGCTAATCCTCTTGGAGGTTCCTACATGATGGATTTGTCAAGGTGTCAACTTTACCTCGTTATCTAACCATTGTGCGATGTTCTGAGTATTATTTGGTTTTATTGTTTATGTGGTGACTGTCCTACTTTTGGAGTGTATAAAAAAACTGCAATTCCATTCAATAAGCAGTCAATCCTTTGGTTTTACCTCAACATCTGGTCTGTGAACGATGCTCAGGGTAAAAGGGCTGGTATTGACGCTCAGTCTCCTGGAAGGGTAAGGAAAGCAGGAGGCACCGTTTGGCAGAACCACCCAAGGGGGGGGTGTCAATCCGTCCGCCACAATTCCCCTTGGCAATTCTATATCCAATGAATAGTACATAAATGTATGAAAAACACTATGCTCAAGTCTGAAGAAAAACACAAAAAAAAAACACGCTCCATGCAGTGCCAACACAGAATCCTAATCAGATCTGACCACTGTGCAACAGATGGTCAAATAATGCTTAGAGACTCAAATCCCTCCGATCAGAGAATGACAGCTTCCACATCTGGCCTATTCCCCTGATGACGACTTTAAGGACGAAACACGTAGGGCAGGGTCAGCGAACGTAACGTCATCTGCGTGCGCCTCTTGGAAGTGGAGTGTAACAGAGGTACACCGATCGTATGCATACATTTAAATGACTGCGGTTATGTGAACTAATGTGAGTGCTCACTTGTATAATAAAATGGTTTGCTGGTTTTAACTATATTACCCTATGTGAGCTGCTTTTATTTTCATGTGGTGCTCATATGCAAGGAATTTTGGATGCCTTCTTCCACAAATCATAGATGTCATTCTCCGATCGGAGATATTTGAGCCTCTAAGCTTTGTTTGACCATCTTTTGAACACAGTGATCAAATCCATCTGGTTGGCACTGCATGGAGCAATTGTACTCCCTCTCTAGCGCAAGATGGGCCTTTTTTGGACTTTTCAAGTTGGGATGCTCTGAAGCCTTTATTCTTTATATTTTGAATGGACACTATCCACCCTTTGTAAATGATGAAGGACCTCCCTTTACAGATCTTCGTGAAACAGGTTGGAAACACGGCAGGTCAAAAACATAAAATCTTCTTTATTACAATCCATCAGCTAGGGCAGGCATGTCCAAAGTCCCGCGTTCTGGTTTAATGTGGCCCCCCTGGTAATTTGGATATATATTTCTTTTGTGGCCCCCAGGGCCACAAAACATATATACTGTATTTATCTAAGCTGCCTCAGAGGGGACAGGGAGAGGGCGGGACGAGTGCGGTCATATTACATACAGGAGAATCTCCTGTTTACGCAGCGTCTGTAATAGGAAGTCCCATCTCCTGGGCTGCCATTGGACGCCCTGTATGTAATCTGTTGGCGCTCGTTCTGCCCCTCTCCCTGTTTCCTTCAAGGCTGCAGACGGGCACCCATCAGGCTGCACTGAGGGCAATGGTGAGGCTGCATTCATGGCAATGGTGAGGCTGCATTCATGGCAATGGTGAGGCTGCAATCATGGCAATGGTGAGGCTGCAATCATGGCAATGGTGAGGCTGCAATCATGGCAATGGTGAGGCTGCAATCATGGCAATGGTGAGGCTGCATTGATGGACACTAACCCTTATTTTGCTTTAAAGTTCTTTATTTAAATAATTTTTTTCCTGAAACTTACCTCTAAAAGTGAAGGTGCGTGTTATACGACTATAAAAATACGGTATACCCAAAAAAACATGCCCGAGCTCATCCTTAGTCCAGAGCGAGCCTGCGGGGATTTGTTGGGGGCCACAAAAGATATGTATATATCCAAATAACACACCGAAGCTCATATCTTTACCACACACAGCCACAAAGGCAAGGGAATTCTTGTTGGGCAGTGTATTATTGTGCGGATGAACACACTTAGACCAAATTGTAATGGTTCTAAGAATGTCAGGTAAAATGGTTGGTCCTTGCGCATGTTCACTTCATCAAATCTGGCCCTCTTTGAAAAAAGTTTGGACACCCCTGAGGTAGGGGAACAATGCAGAAACATTGACGTCAACCGTTTGTCCATTGTACCCCTACCTGATGGATTGTAGTAAAGAAGATTTGCCCACCTGTTTAACCACATCCCCGCCCGCCACTGTACATATACGGCCGGGTGGGCCCATACTCCTCCTGAGTGGACGTCCCTCAGAAGGAGGGGAATCACGCTTGTGCATGCCCGCACAGCAGCGCGATCCCGATGCGCTTGTGTCACCCGAACACAACACATCTCTGATCGTCAGGAGGGCTCTGTGATTGGCCCTCCTGATCACATGACGGCTGTGTCCAATCACAGCCATCATGTGATGTAAATAGAGAGCTGGTTGCTAGGCGATCGGCTCTCCTCTCCTCACACAGAAGATGTTAGTGAGGAGAGGAGAGCGAATCTCTGCAGCTGGCCGGTGTTCAGTGAGTACGAGTTGTTTTTTTACAGCTTTTTACACACCGATTACCGGCCCAATGTCCCCACACAGTGTAAACACACAAATTCCCCAAAATATTGTCCCCAAAACACACGTCCCCACACACACACGTCCCCACACACACACACACGGCCTGGGAAGTAAGAGGGTGAAAGTGCCCGGTATTGATGTGGTTAATGAAGATTGTTGGACAGTGTTTACAACTGTGGTGTGACACGGGTATTGACTAACACATGTGATTACAGATTGAGAGGGCAGTAGCACCTCGCCACTTCTGTACTACTCTCTGTGCAGATGAAGCTGTTGGGGGGTGCTTCTCCAGAAAAAAAGGTGCCCCCTGCCGTTTGCACCACAGGCTGAATTGCACAATAATACTTAATGGCCTGGCCACGGATGGAGCAAGCTGAGACCGTTTTACCCGCTAATTATATGGCTAGGATAGGTGTGTGGCACCTGGAGCATTCTTTTACCTCCACAGCCTGAAAAAGTGGGTGATCATTTGTTATGTACTCTATATTGTGGTGTAATGGTCTGCTTATGGTCAAAACCAAGTACATTTATAAAGGTCATAACAATTTGGGGTGTGTTAGTACTCAGCATCCCCTATAAAACATCCTCATGGCCTCAATAATGCAGGACGCAGTTTCATAGCACTATACCTCATCAAATAGATCGCAGGATCGGTACGGAGGGCCGCGGTCAGACACAAAGCCAGCAAAGGACATCCCATTCAGGATTTTAGTGAGGAAGTCGTTCTCTATCAAGCCACGCTGGGACAGGAAAGCAGCCTGCGGAGACACATAAAAATGTTTAGTACAGACCTCATTATTCATCATCCTATTAGACAAAAGGCTCGAAGCTTCCTGGATGTCGGCGGTGTCCGAGACGCAATGCAGCGGCATCTCCAGGATAGTGGACAGTATCAATCATCTGAGCAATCATATTATCTGACAAACATTAAAGGGCTCCCCTACCATACTGGTGAAATTTAAAGTGCATGTTAAAAAAATTAATTCATGTTTGTAGTTATACATAGAGTAGAGAAACCCACCCCCCACCTATCCATCTTCAAGGCGTTTTGAGATTTGCATGACAATATCTGAGCTCTCTCCCCTGCTATAGGAAGTACTGATAGTATTTTATGCTTTTCTTTTTTGCTTACCTTTATCTTATATGTTCTGGCTGGTCATGTGACGCTGGGTCCTTTTCTTTGTCTGAACCTCTTGGATAGTGAGCAATCCAGGATGATGTAGAGCACATCGCTGATGGGATGACATTAGTACTATTCTCTGCATCAGTACACTGAGAATGCTGGGCACCCTACTCAGGGGAGGGGCGCTATGACCCCCTGCCCAGGGGAGGGGCGCTAAGACCCCCTGCCCAGGGGAGGGGCGCTAAGACCCCCTGCCCAGGGGAGGGGCGCTAAGACCCCCTGCCCAGGGGAGGGGCGCTAAGACCCCCTGCCCAGGGGAGGGGCGCTAAGACCCCCTGCCCAGGGGAGGGGCGCTAAGACCCCCTGCCCAGGGGAGGGGCGCTAAGACCCCCTGCCCAGGGGAGGGGCGCTAAGACCCCCTGCCCAGGGGAGGGGCGCTAAGACCCCCTGCCCAGGGGAGGGGCGCTAAGACCCCCTGCCCAGGGGAGGGGCGCTAAGACCCCCTGCCCAGGGGAGGGGCGCTAAGACCCCCTGCCCAGGGGAGGGGCGCTAAGACCCCCTGCCCAGGGGAGGGGCGCTAAGACCCCCTGCCCAGGGGAGGGGCGCTAAGACCCCCTGCCCAGGGGAGGGGCGCTAAGACCCCCTGCCCAGGGGAGGGGCGCTAAGACCCCCTGCCCAGGGGAGGGGCGCTATGACCCCGTGCCCAGGGGAGGGGCGCTATGACCCCATGCCCAGGGGAGGGGCGCTATGACCCCCTGCTCAGGGGAGGGGCGCTATGACACCCTGCTCAGGGGAGGGGCGCTATGACACCCTGCTCAGGGGAGGGGTGCTATGACACCCTGCTCAGGGGAGGGGTGCTATGACACCCTGCTCAGGGGAGGGGTGCTATGACACCCTGCTCAGGGGAGGGGTGCTATGACACTCGACACACACACAGTCTTTTGGTTCGACTCAGGCCAGGTGTCATTTAACCCAAAAGTCTGAGAACATCTTGTTGTGAAAAAAAGGTACTGCAGGAGACAGCTCTGCAATGAAAGTGAGTAGCAGTCTGAGCTCCCTTTTTTTTCCACCAGTGTCTAGGGCAGGGATGGGCAACCTGGTGCCCTTCAGCTGTTACAGAACTACAAGTCCCATCATGCCTCTGTGAGCAATTGTAGGGCAGTGATGGTGAACCTTGGCACCCCAGATGTTGGGAAATGTAGTTCCAAAACATCACGTTACCTTGTGAAAGTGGATGACCGGCTCTGAATGTATCCTGATGAGCTGAAGGCAGGAGCGATATCCCTGAAATATCTGAGCGAATAATCGCAGGAAGATGGCACGCACTTCTTTATCCTGCAGGAGCATGGAGGGGAAAGAGGCACATTAGTAATTCGCTTTGGAGCTTTACAGTACAAGGTCAACTCTTTTAAAATACTCTGCACTGCTGGAGGACTCTGCTCCTTTCTCTAACTCTCCTCTCCTGAAATACTCTGCTCTTTCCTCTAACTCTCCTCTCCTAATACACTCTGCTTGAGGACAGCAGACAGCTTCTTTTGTAATCTCTCTTCTCGTGCACTCTGCTCTTTCCTCTCGCTCTTCGTTTGAAATACTCTGCACTGCTGGGGGACTCTTATCTTTTCTCCTTAAAACTCTCATCTCCTGAAATAATCTGCACTGCCAGAGGACTTTACTCTAATGCTGCGTACACACGGTCGGATCGAAATTTTTTCAGCGGATATTCCGACCGTGTGTATGCCCCATCAGACTTTTTCCATTGGAAATTCCGACGGACTTAGAAAGAGAACATGTTCTCTTTTTTCTCCAGACAAATCAAATCTGTCAATTGAAGGCTTATGGTGTCCATCGAATGTTCTAAGAAGATTCGACGAAGCAGCTAAACTGTGCGACGCCACAATTGTACATTTCCGGTCTAATGCTCCGCCCACAAGCTATAGTAGAATTCTAATGTTGTATGACTAGTAATAATTATATTTATTAATTATTATTACTAGTCAACCAACATTAGAATTCTACTATAGCCTATGGGTGGAGCCTTTTACCATAAATGTCCCCTTGCGGTGATCGTATGTTTTAGATGCTTCGTCGAATCTTCATGTCTCTATAATGTCGAATCTTTTCTCTCTATGTCGAATCTTCATGTCTCTATAATGTCGACTCTTTTCTCTTTATGTCGAATAATCTCGGACTAATAGAGTTAGGTTAGGCACATTCGACCACGGGTTCGATAGACACAGATTACTATTGTCACCGCCATGTCGAATCTTCTATCTATACTGAACTGTTGTCACAAGAAAACGAAAATAAAGCATTGTTTATGTCGGATCTTTCGGATTTTGGCCGTTATCCTTTGTTAAAACGAACGTGAAAATACCCGACATTCGGGCGAAAATGCATTCGGATGAAAACGAATGCACGTCTACCGATTTCTAGCAAATGGATAGGCTATGGGCGGAGCATTTGACCATAAATGTCCGCTCGTGTCGATCAAATGTTTTTAGCTGCTTCGTCGAATCTTCATGTCTCTATAATGTCGAATCTTTTTCTCTCTATGTTGAATAATCTTGGACTATTAGAGTTTGGTTATGCATATTCAACCGCAGGTTCGATAGACACAGATCGCTATTGTCGCCGTCATGTCAAATCTTCTATCCATATGGAGCTTTTGTCGCAACAAAACTAACATAAAGAATTTTTTATGTCGGATCTTTTGGATTACGGATTCTGCACATTCTTTATCGTTTGTTAAAACGAACGCGAAAATCCCAGAAATTCAGATGAAAATGCATTCGGTTGAAAACGAACGCACATGTCTACTATTTTCACACGATCACAACTATGGACAGGTCCCTACCTCCAGTATGATGAGAACACTACTGTGCTGACACTGAACCAAAATGTAATTTGAGGATCTAGTAGCTCACTTACCAGCATTTTTACATGGGACAAAGTTGAGCGGAGAGGAGGGAAGGCATAATCTGCAACTTCTAGATCCGGATGCAGAACCTGGGAACAAGAGGAGCCATCAGGGGCCAAAAATCTAAATAAAACAAATTGTAAATTGTTATTTCTGTTGAGCAGAACTTACAAGGGAGAGGGAAGTCTGGATCTGCTGGAAGAGGGGCTCCGGCAGCACAGAGAGGTGGATACATTCCGGAATTTTGATTGTACCTCCATCCAGGTCTGCTATAATCACATCGAGCTACAAGAAAGAAAAATGATAGTAAGAAGATATATTATAGATCAACCAGAAGCTGCAAATTAAGCCTTGAAATGCACAAGTAGGCATTGTCTAGCTGCCAATGTCACCAGTTGGTTGTCCAAGCATTGCTCCAACTTCACTTCTTAAAAATAAGTTGCTGCCGTAAATCTGAACACCAAGTGTGAAACTATGACAAGAAAAAAATTGCGCCTTGCTGCACACAGGATAAGCTGACTGTCAAGCCAAGATAAGAAATGGCTTTACCTTGGTTCTCCACCCATATAAGAACCCTTTGCAATGCATTTCGCCCATGTGGGGCTTAAGCAGAGGGCAGGCGCCATTTTCCTCTAGTCCAAGCTGAGCTGGACAAGCCTTACATCCCGACCTGCACCAACATACAGTGCCACTAGCCACAAAACTCACCTTCTAGAGCAGAGGTGTCCAACTCAATTCTATCGTGGGCCGCATCAGCATTAGGATTGCCCTCAAAGCCGGTTTTAGCTGTAAGATTAGATTGTCCAGCGCATCCCTTCCCCTTACAATAGATGTCAAGAGCCACCCCACCATCAGAGGTAGAGTCCGACTCTCCCTTACATCACAGTGCACCCCCTTTCCTTCTGCTGCTGCTGGGAAGAAGCTGGATGCATTGCTTGAAAGCAGAAAGTAGGTGTCTGGAGGAGAACCAGAGGAGGCCTGGAGCTCTCCTGCATATGCAGGAGAAGTGCGAGGGCCACATGAAATGGCCTGGAGGGCCGTATTCGACCCGCGGGCCTTGTGTTTGACACCTGTGTTCTAGAGCATTACTACTTTACAGATTAGCACAACTATTGTCTGATTGTAGCTCCCTCATCACCTCCACCCATGCTCAGATCCAGGAATTCGCCGGAGTCTCGCCATGCTCTAGAGCAGGGATCTCCAAACTATGGGCCCTCCAGCTGTTGTGGAACTACACGTCCCATGAGGCATTGTAAAACTCTGACATTCACAGACATGACTAGGTATGATGGGAATTGTAGTTCCTGAACAACTGGAGGGCCGTAGTTTGGAGACCCCTGCTCTAGAACAACCTAAACCAATCCTTTTTAAAGGAAGCCTATTGTGCCCTCCACCCAAAAATGTTTGCATGAGAAATGCCAAGGCAAAAAACTTACACACTCCTCATTCGCACACTATCATCTTTTAGGCCACTTTCACACTGGGGCGGTGGTTGCGTCTGCGGTAAAGCGCCGCTATTCTTAGCGGCAATTTACCGTCAATTTTACGGTGCTATTCTGGTCGCTAGCTGGGCGCATTTAGCCCCCCCCCCCGCTAGCAGCCGAGAAAGGGTTAAAACCACCGCAAAGGCGCTTTTGCCGGCGGTATAGCTGCGGTGCCCATTGATTTCAACGCTCTTTCGACGCTCCAAAGATGCGGCTTGCAGGACTGTTTTCACCGTCCTGCTAGTGTACCTTTCCGGTGTGAAAGCCTTCGGGGGTTTCACAGTGGAGAGACAGCAGCGGCTGTTTCAGGGCACTTTGCAGGTGCTTTTTTTTTGCGTTATAGCGCCTGCAAAGCAACCCAGTGTGAAAGGGGTCTTGGCATCAATTACCACTCCCTTTTGGTTTGTAAGTTCTCACTAAATTCAGCAAGACCAGTGGAAAATACTAGTCAAAATGGCGGCCAGGCACCTTCAGGACAGAGCAGGATATAAATAAGGCCTATTAAAGAGTGCTGCTCCAGCCATCCTCACCAAGACCACAAAGAAGAAGACACAACATGGAAGCCATATTGACACGTCATTGCATCACAATTCTCACATGTGTATACGTTTTTGTCTTGGAATTTCCCATACAAAAGCAAATTCTTTAATGAAAAAAATAAATAAAAAATCCAAACGTTATTATAAGTCTAAACATTAATGTCACATGCAGTAGATTGGATTAAAACATCTGGAAACGTTTGTCTGCTCTCTCTCTAATGGAGATGTCTCTGCAAAAAGAACGGACATATCCATTAAACATTGAAAATGAAGGGAAATTTTGGCAAGGGAAGGAAACATGAGATTGGTCATTAAAATTACTAAGCAACAATAATGTATAGGAAAGCATGTGGAATGGAATGAGGCTATATAATGTACATAGCATAAAGGGGAGCGCTCAGAGCTCAGTTTTGTGCTCAACGATTGGACACTGTGGGGAAAGCCAGACACCCCAGCAGTCAGCATCAGACACCCCAGCAAGCATTGATCCACCACAGGAAAAATTGATCGCCCAGCAGATAACATCAATAGACTTTCCAGCAGCATCCAGTGATGTGCACAAGAGCAGCATCTCCCTCCTTTTTCTGGCTCCTGTTGCTGTCAATCAAATCCTATGATGAGGAAGCATGGGGTGGGGCCAATTTCCGCTATCTGTCTCTATGGACACAGTGGACTGTGGGGCTCAGGAGCAAGCCAATACAAGTGGGCTTTCTATGGGAGACACTCGACGAGGAGCTAGGAGTGCCGGCGGGGGACCCAAGAAGAGGAGGATTGGGGCGGCTCTGTGAAAACCACACACACAGCAAGTAAGTATAACATTTTTATTTTTTTTAATAAAACAAGTTTACCTTTGGAAAAGAAAATTAAAAAAAAAACTGGTTCCCTGCAGGTTTAAAGTAATACTAAAGCTTGGTTTTGTTTTTAATTAACTATGTTACACTTACCTGCGCTGTGTAACGGTTTTGCAGGCAGGCACTCCTGGGCCCTACCTACTGCTGGGTGGCCCCACAGTAAGCTGCTTCCTCTGGGGGCACCCGAGCCACAGCTTTGTGTTCACTCGCAGACGGAGCCGCTGATTGGCCCACTCCCTCCTGATTGGTTCACTGACTGTGATTGACAGCAGTGGGACCCAATGGCTCCTGCCAAACGCCAATCAGGAGTGCAAGTCCCAGAAGTGCCAATGGACGATACTGGATCGAGAGGTGGCTCAGGTAAGTACTAGCAGGGATTGGAGGGGCTGCTGCACACAGAAGTTTTTTTAAGTTCATGCATGAAGGTAAAAAACCTTGTGCCTTTACAACCACTAAGTCATAATGCACTGCATACTAGTACATTATGACAGACTTACCTGCAAATGGATCGCTCCGACTCTGCGCTATCCCGGCTCCCCCTGATCCCCGGCGCATCCATCTAAACATGGTCTTCCTTCCAGGTTCATATCTTCAAATGATTGAATGGCTGGGCCACAGTGATGTCACTCTCGCACATGCGCATAGGGGTCACATCACGGTGGCCCACAGAGTGGTCTGAACTGCGCCTGCATGTGCTTAGGTCACATTACTACTGACATGCAGGTGGGACATTTATGATGGAAGATGCCTCTAAAATCTCTTCCTGGAAATTTGCACTCCACTGCCACTCTTCCTCAGGGGAGACAGATCATCCGGGGGCCATCAGGCTATTCCCAACTGTGGGACTATTGGGGTTTCCATTTTGGGCTTTGCCACTGGTAATGTATACAATCCCCTACTCTGCTCTCTCTTTGAAAGCATGATTCAACCCATTTGAGACCTTAATGACCTAATTGTCTATTTATCTACTATTCTAGTTGATACTTACGCACCCCACTCCCGATGACTGGCTTTAAATGCCAAGAAACGCAGGGATGCCAAGTTTGTCCAACAATGAATTTTTATCAATCTTACTGTGTATACATTCTCTAAAGGATAATCATGTTCACCAGATCTGTTTGTCTAATATTTCATTTATTGGATTGATTATTCAGCAGTCTCTCATAGCAATGGAAATTTCCCTGTTAGGATTGTGACATGTAATTTTTTGATATCCTAGACTTTTTTAGACACACATCCTTGCCTCATATAAAGTCCCATGACCCCTTTTTCTTTCTTCTTTTTATTCAGGGATGGAGGCTTGGTTTGTGTTATTTGAGGGTTACATTGGGTTATTTGCTCTTTAACCACTTAAGGACCGCCTACTGCACATATACGTCGGCAGAATGGCACGGGTGGGCACATCCACGTACAGGTACGTCCTGTACTACCACCCAGCCGTGGGTCGCGGGCGCGCGCCCGGGATTGCGGGACACGCGGACCCGATCGCAGCTGGAGTCCGGCGATCGGTCCACAGAGCTGAAGAACAAGTAGAGCCGTGTGTAAACACACCTTCCCTGTTATTCACTGTGGCGGCGTCATCGATCGCGTGATCCCTTTTATAGGAAGACACAATTTATGATGTCACACCTACAGCCACACCCCCCTACAGTTGTAGACACACATTAGGGAACACATAACCCCTTCAGCGCCCCCTTGTGGTTAACTCCCAAACTGCAAATGTAATTTTCACAATAAACAATGCAATTTAAATGCATTTTTTGCTGTGAAAATGACAATGAAAATTGTCCCAAAAATGTGTCAAAATTGTCCGAAGTGTCCGTCAATGTCGCAGTCAGGAAAAAAAATCACTGATCGCCACCATTAGTAGTAAAAAATAAAAATAAAAAATAAAAATGCAATAAAACTATCCCCTATTTTGTAAACGCTATAAATTTTGCGCAAACCAACCGATAAACGCTTATTGCGTTTTTTTTTACCAAAAATAGGTAGAAGCATACATATCGGCCTAAACTGAGGAAAACATATTTTTTTTATATACATTTTTGGGGGATATTTATTATAGCAAAAAGTAAAAAACATTGAATTTTTTTTCAAAATTGTCGCATTATTTTTGTTTATAGCGCAAAAAATAAAAACCGCAGAGGTGATCAAATACCACGAAAAGAAAGCTCTATTTGTGGGAAAAAAAGGACGCCAATTTTGTTTGAGAGCCACGTCGCATGACCGTGCTTTTGTCTGTTAAAGCGACGCAGTGCCGAATCACAAAACCTGGCCGGGTCCTTTAGCTGCCTAAAGGTCCGGGTCTTAAGTGGTTAACACTTTAAAGCCAACAACCAATGAGTTTCGGGATTTGTATATATTTCCCTTCTTCAGGGCTTCTAATGCTGCTGCTGCTGCATTGAATGGATAATAGTGTCAGACCAGGAGACAGTTTAGCAAATAAACAGGGACAGCAATCTAGCGGCTGATGTCCATAATACACAGCACAGCGGAGACACGGCTTGCTTTTGAATTATTTTAAAACTCAGACCGGGGATAAACAGAATGGATTTCTGACTGATGTCTTTCCCGAACAGATATAGCAATTCACAGTTTTTATCTTTAGGACATAAATATGTGTCCTGCATTGATATTGCATAATAATTTAACAAGCACAGATAAAGTAGCGGTTACAAAGTGCTTGGTACTTGGCTCTCAGGTTCTGATCCCCCGCCGGCAGCGATAATGGACAATAAATTCCCATTTTTTGGCACCTGTCTTGTACACAGATCCCCACCAGATGACAGAGCTCCTGGTGAAGCGCTGGATCAAACTAGTTTATAAGACATATGGAAATCATTGCATTTTTCTATGCCCCACTGCTACTCTTCATACCAGTACTGCTCATCCATGTAACATGCAATCAGCATGCATAAATCAGAAAATAGGCTGATAAAGAAAAAAAAGGCCATCATCTTCCCAGGAGCACTTGCTGCACACCCAGGAGGACGTTTTGGAGGAACTCCGAATTAAAGGTCGCTGGAAATTGCGGTTACTAAGGTCACTTGATGCAAATAGTCTGCAGGAAGTTAAAGGGGCATTGCGGCTGTGCAGGGCCGCTGATAGGGGGACCACCAGTCCTCCTGTAGGGGGCCCAGGTACACAGGGGGGCCCAGACAGCAGAGGGAATTGGAAAGCAGAGGGAATTAGTGTGGTCAGCGGAGGGCCAATTACAGAAGGATGCCCTGTGCGTCTCTGCAGCAGCTGAAAGACTGTTTCTCTTCCTCCTGATGGCTTTCAGCTGCTGCAGGGACACAGGGAATTGTTCTTGTAATTGCTTCCCCCTCCCTGTTCTGCCTTCTTATGATCCCCCCTGTGTGCACTGTGCTTCCCCCCCCCCCCCCAGCACTGCCGGTGTTCTGACAAGATGGGTCCCCCGTCGGATAATGTCCAGGCTGGACTGCATAGATGCAAACTGAGCCGCCAAAATTCGCAGAGTATGAACAGGTGTGCAATCAACACGCCACATGCTGTCACACGCTCCCGATGCTCAGGGCGGGTCATTCGTTGAATATACAGAAGAGGCCGCATGATAGGCAGTGCTTTTCTCAAAGGGGCGGATGTATTATTGAGCAGTGATTTTTTTGCACATCCATTACTAATATATGTTTTTAATGCATCCCCACGCTTCTCAATATTACACCCGCCCCTTGTTGTATTCATTGAATAACCCACCCCGGTACGCAACCAGATAGGCTGTAGGGGGCCCACGTGATTTCTAACAGCAGCCCTGTGGCTGGGCTATAGAAAGAAAGTCCATTGAGGCTGATCGTGATATGGTTCCCTATCCAACATTTATTGTAGACTGGTACTTTGGTTCACAATAATTATACTTATGCACAGCAAGAAGATCCAACACTTTTTTCAAGAAGCTTTTGAGAAGGACTTCAATCTTTGGCCACATGATTCTGTGCCAGTCACTTGGTCTGTACCCAAGGATCTTGTGGGGCTGGCCTTCTGGGTTGACAGTGTGGAGGATGAGGTTGGTAGGCGCTGGGTCCAAAATCAATTTAGTTCCATAGGGGTTTACTCGCTACATCTGGAGAGTGGAAAATCTGTCACTTCTACATAGAAACCAATCAGCTTGCAGGTTTTATTGCCAAAACTTAATTGAACAAGAAGCCGATTGGTTTCTATGCAGAATCTAGACTGATTTTGCACTCTCCAGCTTTAGTAAATAAACTCTATAGTGTCTATGCCTGGTGATGCACCACCTTTATCACATCCAAAGGTGGCATTGAGGTGAGGTGCCATTCAAAAGGAATGTAATATATGTGAAGACGTCCTGAATTATAAAAGTCTACAAATAAAGGCGAAGACTGGCAAGACTGCTGTTGTTGCCATGTGATCATTTAGATACGGTTGATACCAGACAATCTTGCTGATTAGTGAGAAGAATGTCCCTTACCTTGCTGATCAGTGGGAAGAATGTCCATTACATTGGTGATCAGTGGGAAGAATGTCCCTTACTTTGGTGATCAGTGGGAAGAATGTCCCTTACTTTGGTGATCAGTGGGAAGAATGTCCCTTACATTGGTGATCAGTGGGAAGAATGTTCCTTACATTGGTGATCAGTGGGAAGAATGTCCATTACATTGGTGATCAGTGGGAAGAATGTCCCTTACATTGGTGATCAGTGGGAAGAATGTCCCTTACTTTGGTGATCAGTGGGAAGAATGTCCCTTACTTTGGTGATCAGTGGGAAGAATGTCCCTTACATTGGTGATCAGTGGGAAGAATGTCCCTTACATTGGTGATCAGTGGGAAGAATGCTCCTTACATTGGTGATCAGTGAGAAGAATGTTCCTTACATTGGTGATCAGTGGGAAGAATGTTCATTACATTGGTGATCAGTGGGAAGAATGTTCCTTACATTGGTGGTCAGTGGGAAGAATGTCCCTTACATTGGTGATCAGTGGGAAGAATGTCCCTTACATTGGTGATCAGTGGGAACAGCCCCTATATTTGTGGTCTTTAGGGAGAATGCTCTTTACATTGGTAGCCAATAGAAAGAATGCTCCTCATATTGATAGTCAGGGGGAAGAATGTTATTATATCGGTAGTCAGTATGAAGAATGCTCCTTACCTTCTCCTCCTAATGACTACAGGCGCCTTGTAATATTTTTAATTTCACTGATGCCAGGGCATTTTGTATTCCCATCTGTTAGTCTGGCCCCCCTAAAATCTGAAGGAGAGTACACTGGCCCCTTGCTTAATAAGTTTGGAGACCCCTGATCTAAACCATAAAGTCGTATTACATGTTATTGCTAAGACTAGGCGGAGAGCTCGGATTAGCCTGTTATCGAACTTTAAGCTGAAGAGTTTCCTGATGTTTGGCTGGCAGCATCGGATATGTCAGACAAGATCACTACAGATCAGTTTAGCGTGAAATAGTTAAAGCTACGGTAGAACGGGGACACAGTGAGAAGTCATAAATTCAGCAGTCGGCACCTGTCTCCCTAGCCGCTTGCCAACAGATGAGACGGGACTCCTGGAGAAGCTCTGGATAGAACCAGTTCCTAAATAGTTGTGAAACATATGGAATTCATAACTCCCAATCATAACCCGCTGCTACTTCACATGTCATTGGGATTTGTACATGTGAAACATGCAGACAAACACAGGAATGGAGATAAATCAGATACAATGACTAGCGGTGCAATAATACAAGACAGCGATAACTGCAAGAATCCGGAGGCTTCACCCGCTTACCAGGTCATGGATCTCAGAGCAGAAGATGGAATGGACCCCGATAATGAACGGCGTTGGGGAGCTTAAGACCTCGAGAAGCTGCGCTGGAAGGATTGGAATGTAGGGATAGCTGTAGGATAAAGACAGAGGAGTTTAAAGAAAGGTGATGGGGACCATGCGGAAGGAGCTTCCAATGAATTGCAAAGAGCTAGGTACCAGAAACCATATCAGATGGACACCACACTTGCATGACATTTTGTTTTCTGAAGATAATTTTGGTCCATCATATCATGCAGAACTATTGACAATCCCAACCAACATTATAAACATGAATTTCAAGAAGAATCTTCCATGATGTATGTGCATGTTACACATTTTATCCAAAAAAACATACCTGTAAAATCCTCCCTTGTGTAGATCACAAAAGCCCTGAGACTGCTGCTGGGTGCCGCCATCTTAGATGTCATGTGACACTATAGAGGTGCTTCTCATCCACCAGGCTGTAGCCCACTGCTGGGTAATTGCCTCCCTCCTACCCAGGCCTTCAGCCAATTACAGATCCACTAACCTCCCATAGAGCCTCCCCTGCAGATCCCCTAACCTCCCATAGAGCCTCCCCTGCAGATCCCCTAACCTCCCATAGAGCCTCCCCTGCAGATCCACTAACCTCCATAGAGCCTCCCCTGCAGATCCACTAACCTCCATAGAGCCTCCCCTGCAGATCCACTAACCTCCATAGAGCCTCCCCTGCAGATTTACTAACCTCCCATAGAGCCTCCCCTGCAGATGCACTAACCTGTGCACAATGACATCCAACCCAACCTCCCATTGGTCCCCAGTCACCACACTGCCCCCTAGCTTAGGCATCTCCAATGCGACCCATGGGCCGGATGTGGCCCTGTGCTTGCCTAGTTCAAGCCCTTGGGAGACTATTTCTTCAATGGATATGATGCATGATTCCTTCCACTGACACCAATGACGGAGCACCATTCCTCCCACGGCTAACCATGGGGCACTATTCCTCCCATTGACACCAGAGATGGGGAACTAATTCTCCCCCTGACACCAATGATGTAATTTTTTTACTCCCACTGACCACCAAGCCTTTTTCATTGTGTATTCCCACTGAAGCTGGGGCATTTTCTACTCCCACTGTCCAGCCCCCCTAAAGTCTGAAGGACAGTAAACTGGCCCTTTGTTTGGAGACCCCTGCCCTAGCTTAAAGCATAGCTTCCAGCCCCCCTATAATGCCCCCAACCTCTTACAGTGTCCCACAATACCACCCACCCAGTACCTTCAGTGCACTCCAGTCTACCACATTGTCCCAAGAAAGCCCCCCAGAAAGACACACATCCCATCCACCACAGTTGTCCCCCAGTTCCTTTTAGAGACTTTCAATACATATTTTAAATTCCCATTTCCAGTTGTATTGCGTTAGAATAAGCTTATATTTTTACATTTGGGGCATGGAAGGTTTTGGAAGAATTTGCCAGGCCCTGGTCTCAAAGTTAGCAGCTACTACTCTACAGAATTCCCTTTACTCCAACCTTGGTAGCTACAGAAATGTTCATGTAGGGCAGTGCCAAGACAAGGTTATCCAGCGCACAGGGCAAAGATGGCAAACTGTGTCCAACCCCTTCCTTAATGTTAGGGCACCACCATCCCTGTAATAAAACATTGCGCCCAGGGCAGTTTTCCCTCCGGCCCACCCCTTGTCCTGGCCCTGATGAATGGAGTCTTATACCTGAAAAAGCATCCTATGTGTAGACCCCAAAAGCCCTGAGACTGATGCAGGGTGCTGCCATTTTTTAAGGTGATATCAACTGCCCCAGCAGACTCAGAGCTGTCACTCATTGACACTCTATAGTATTTTTCTTTCGCTCATCCCCCCGCAGCTACATTAGAGGTTAAGTGGGGAGGGGCGAAGGAGCTGGGCCAGCACCGAGGGTAAACACTCCCATATATAATGAGAGCTATGGCACACAAGAAAAGAGGGGGCTGGGCTAGAGAATTGAAACTTCCTCATGAGCCCTTTCACACTGCTGTGTTGGCATAGTGTTGGTGGTAAAAATAGCAGTAAAACGCTGCTATTTTACTGTCGAATTTGCGGCTATTTTCGGCTGCTAGCGGGCCACTTTTAACCCCCACTAGCGGCCGAGAAAGGGTTAATGCCGGTAATGCGCCTCTACAGCGGCGTATTGCCGTCATGCCAACGCAACGCTCCAGTGTGAAAGCCCTTGGGCAGTGTGAAAGCCCTTGGGCTTTCACACGGGAGACAATAGGGCAGCTGTTTGAGGGCGGATTACAGGCGTTATGTTTAACGCTATAGTGCCTGCAAAACTAAGTCAGTCCAAGTACCGTATATACCAGAGTATAAGCCAAGGCACCTAATTTTTCCACAAAAAAAAATGGAAAAACGTATTGACTTGAGTATAAGCCTAGGGTGTCCACCTGCATGCCTCGCTGTGCCTCACATTCCCTCACTGTGCCCATGTGCATGCCTCACTGTGCCCATGACTAGACTGATGTTTAACATAGGAGTCTATGGAAGGGGTGCCCATCTTTGAAAAAAAATCGGTGCTCCCCGGCCGTAGGTCCCCCAGACGAAAAAAACTCTGCACATGTGTAGAGGACGAGTTGGGTTAAATGTGTGCCAAGTTTGGGGTCCAGACAACAAACTCTGCACACATGTAGAGGACGAGTGGGGTTACATGTGTGCCAAGTTTGGGGTCCAGGGGCCCTACTACCAGCCTGTACAGAGTCTCCAAAAGCAACGGAGAAATTACTATTTAACATGGGAGTCTACGAAAGGTGTGCCCGGCTTTGAAAAATCGGTGCTCCCCGGCCGTAGGTCCCCCAGACAAAAAACTCTGCACATGTGTAAAGGACAAGTTGGGTTACATATGTGCCAAGTTTGGGGACTAGGGGACCTACGACCGGCCAGTACCAAGTCCCCAAATTCACCAGAGAAATTACCGTTTAACATGGCAGTCTATGGAAGGGGTGCCCGGCTTTGGAAAAAAAATCGGTGCACCCCGGCCAGTACCGGGTCCCCAAAGTCCGGTAGATCCGGTAAACTTGTCTTATGCTCGAGTATATAAGGTAATAACATTTTCTTCGAAGTTCAGAGGCACATTGCAAGTTAATAAAAAATAATCGATGTAAAGGAAAAACATTGCATAGGGGCCGTTTGGAAAGGATCTGTCCATCGCTGCATTAAAGGGGTGTTCCAGCCCAAAATTGTGTTTATTAAAAGTCAGCAGCTACAAAAAGTGTAGCTGCTGGCTTTTAATAAACACTCACTTACCTGCTCCTGCGTTCCAGCGACGCGCCGACCGGGGCTCCGCTCCTCTCCCCCCCCTCCCCAGCCGGCGTCTCCATCTCGACTGTGGGCACCCAGCCGTGACAGCCTTCGGCTTCACGGCCGGGCACCCACTGCGCATGCGTGTGCGGCGCGGCTCGCCGCTGATTGGAGAGGCGATCGCATGGGACCTGTCAGTGTCCCATGTGATCGCCTACAGGGAGGGGCTGGTGTAGGCGATTAAGGCTTAATCGCCTAACCAGCCCCTCGGCGGAAGCAGGAAGTGGGACAAGAAGTCCCACTCCTACTGAAGCCCCCACTCCCCCCCAAAAAAAATTACATGCCAAATGTGGCATGTAAGAGGGAGGGGAGGGGATTAAAAAAAAAGTTAAAATTTAGGGTGGAACTCCTCTTTAATGTGTTGGTGCTATAAAGAATACTGGGGGAAAAAAGATTAGTGTACTTGCGGCAAAATCGTATTTTTCTTTGAGTCCATTGAGTATACAGAAATTCATTAAACGCTGGGGTAGACAGTCACCTACAGGAGGTTGAGCACTAGCAAAAAATGTAAACTCATGTGTCCCTCAATGGACAAAAATAGTTTAAAGGTCATTTTAATTTCATTTAACTTTCAAACTATATAAAAGAATGTTTAGTGTGTAAATGTTTATATATATATATATATATATATTATACATATACACACACACATATATCTATACACACACTTTGTAGATTTCTTTAGGACTCTTTAATAAATAGGGCAGTACGTGTTCATTTTCTTTACGCTCACCTGTATTTGAGAGGGTACATGAGCGCTTCTAACGCCCGGCTGGCATCGCTGAGACGCTGGAAACTGGAGGAATGGAAGAGGACTTTGTTTTCGGTGAGCACCGCACAGAGGAGGCTGAGAACGTTTTGGATTCCTAAAAGAAACAACCAGCACAAGAGTTTTCAGAAAAGAATGCAAAATTCCAAAAGCAATATCAATCCAATCTGCAAACAATAACTAGATAAAGGAATGTGTTGGAAGACGGACTGGAAAATCTGTAACAAGCTCGGGCAATCTGGGGTCAATGGGTGGGAGGAGCACTCGCAATTACTGTTGGGCAGGATACCCCGATGGGCAGCATCTAAAAAGGACCATGGTGTTGTCATAGATAAAACTGACAAGTGTTGTTTGACTTCTTCTGTGCAAAGTGCCCATGGGAATTAAAGAGCTACTTCTGAAAAAAATGCAAATTATTAAAAAGCAATTCCACGATATAAGTAAAAACATTCGGGGGAGCTGCTAAAGGTATCCTGTATATGTCTGAACTGTGCTGAAATCAGAAAAAGTGTACTCGGTTTACTGTAAGCTCAGTTTAGTATAACATTCCCTGCAGAATACACACAACACTATACTGGATCAGTAAGAGGGCAACTGGAATGTTCTTCCTGCAGTCTGCACCGTGTAACTTAATGCAGGGGTGGCCAACCAGTGGCCCGCGGAGCCCTCTGATGTGGCCCGGGACCTCCTGTTCTGGAATAGCGGGTTGGCAAGCCCAGACCGCAGGCTGCCGACCCGCCATACCACAGCATCAGTGTTGTGAATGAAGCTGGTGGTAGAGGAAGAAAGTGGCTAGGGAGCAGAGCCCCATAAGCCAATGCTTTCTTTATAGCATTGGCTTTTGCCACAGGTGGAGTCTATGACAAAGTTCAGCTAACACGCAGGATAGATGTCCGTTTACGCACACCTACCTTCAATCGGGAAAAAAAGAAGGGAATTTGTCCCCTTCCATCTTGGCGGATCAGAGGGTCTATAGAGTAGCCGTGACCTTTCATCTGCCCGCTCCGCTCATGGTGGCCCGCGACTGGATACCAAGTTGCTTAAGTGGCCCTCGCTCTTCAAAAGGTTGGGCACCCCTGACTTAATGCATCCTGCTTTACAATTCAAATAAAAAAAATTCCAGCGCAATTCTGAATCTGGTTAGTGCTTCTGAAGACTTTCTTAGTATGGAGATTTTTTTTTTTTATTTCATGGTGTGTGTGAGAGGCAGCAGATAGGATGCGCCATCACCACATCACCCCCTGCCTCCATACCCCTCTGCCACCCGCCTTCACCCCCCTCTGCGGTGCTACAATCTCCTCCTGCCTCCAATCACCCTCTGCCTCAACCCCCCCGCCTCCATCCCCCTCTGCGGTGCCACCAACAACCCCTGTCTCCATCCCCCACCCTCTGCGGTGCCACCATCCCCCACTGCGGTGCCACTAACACCCCCTGCTTCCAATCTCCCCCTGCCTCCATGGCCCTCTGCGGTGCCACTGCAGCCACCATCACCCCCTGCCTCCAATCTGCGCAGTTCCAAGCCGAACCGATACCGTTTTTTTTTACTGACACATTCCCGCAACCACTGACATTTACGAACGGGGGAAAAGTGCCCGTTTTTACGAACTGTCCGTAAAAGTACGGACGGTTGGCAACACTGGCAGGGACAGACAACCTTAGCATCTGTGGGGAGACTACAAATCCCACCATGCCTCTGAGATTAACCTTCAAGATTTTGTAGTTTAGGAGGGGGAAAAAAAAAGGGATTTTTAAATACAGCTTACCTGTAAAATCCTTTTCTTGGAGTACATCACGGGACACAGAGCGGCATATTCATTACTATATGGGTTATATGGAGTACCTTCAGGTGTGGACACTGGCAATCTCAAACAAACAGGAAGTCCCTCCCTATATAACCCCCTCCCCTAGAGGGAGTCCCTCAGTTTTGTAGCAAGCAGTATGCCTCCCAAAATGTTCCCAAAAAGAGGGGTGGGAGCTCTGTGTCCCGTGATGTACTCCAAGAAAAGGATTTTACAGGTAAGCTGTATTTAAAAATCCCTTTTTCTTTCTCGTACATCACGGGACACAGAGCGGCATATTCATTACTATATGGGATGTCCGAAAGCAATGCTTTAATGAGGGGAGGGAGACATCTTCCAAAGAAGGATTTAATTTAGAGGTATACTCAAATACTAGTAAATCCAACTTAAACAAGAAATGTAAATCTCAAATCAAATCAAGGGAGCCCCCTCAGATCCTGAGGAGCTTGAATCGCGGCCTGTAGTACTGACTGCCCAAAGGCTGTATCCGCATTCCTTCTTACGTCCAATTGATAAACTTTTGTAAACATGTGGACTGACGACCACGTTGCTGCCTTGCATATTCGAGCCATAGAGATCTGATGATGTGCTGCCCAGGAGGTGCCCATGGCCCTGGTAGAATGGGCCTTTGCCGACAAAGGAGGAGGCAACCTCTTCAAACCGCAGGCCTGAACGATTAATTGTTTAATCCATCTTGCGATGGTGGATCAAGCAGCTGCCTGACCCATCTTGGGCCCTTCCGGTAAAACGAACAACACATCTGTTTTCCGAACCTTCTCTGTAGCTTTAAGATAGGCATTTATGGCCCTGACAATATCCAATGTATGTAGCAACCCCTCCTTTCTAGAGGTGGGTTTTGGAAGAAGGATGGAAGTACCACATCCTGGTTCAGGTGGAAACTGGCTATAACCTTTGGTAGAAAGGAAGAATGAGGACGGAACCCCGCCCTATCCTTATGTAAAATGAGATATGGTTCCTTACAAGATAAGGCTGCCAATTCCGATACTCTCCTGGCCGAAACTATGGTGATCAGAAATACCGACTTTCCAGTCAGTAAAACCAAAGGTACCTCAGCCAACGGCTCAAGGGGTTGTTTCTGTAGAGTTGACAGAACAAGATTTAAGTCCCATGGACAAAGTGGTGACTTGACTGGAGGATTAACACGCAAGACTCCCTGTACGAAGATCTTAACCAGCGAGTGGGCGGCCAGCGGCCTCTGAAACCACACTGATAAGGCTGAAATCTGTCCCTAGATCGTGCTTAATGCCAGGCCTTTATCCACTCCTAGCTGGAGAAAACTTAATACTCTATCAATGGTATACTTGCGGGAAACCCATCTCTTAGCCTCACACCAGCCTACGTAGGCCCTCCAAACCCTGTAACAAAATTACCCTGGAGGCCGGCTTTCTAGCCTTAATGAGGGTAGGGATTACCTGCCTAGACAGACCTTTACCCCTGAGAATCAGGGATTCAGCCGCCAGGCCGTCAAATTTAGACGCCGTAATGCAGGGTGGAGGATCGGGCCTTGTGAGAGTAGGTCTGGCCCTAGAGGAAGAGTCCAAGGGCCTTCAGCTGCCAATTTCAGGACTAGTGAGTACCATGCCCTCCGGTACCAAGCTGGGGCTACCAGGATAACCGGCCTGTGCTATGATCCTGCGCCACAGGCGGGGTAGTAACTGCAGTGGGGGAAATGCATATAGAAGTTATGATTGATGCCAAGGGCAAACCAACACATCGGTTCCGCAGGCCATAGGGTCCCTCGGTCGAGACATGAACCTGTCTAGCTTCTTGTTGAATCCTGATGCCATGACCTCCACGTCTGGCACTCCCCACTTCTGGCAGATTGTCTGAAAAAAACTTGTGGATGACCACTCCCCCGGCGACAGGGTTTGGCGACTTAGGAAGTACGCCTGCAGGTTGTCCACCTCGGGAATGAATGTCGCCGATATGCAGGGTACATAAACCTGTGCCCACCGAAAAACCAAGCTCCTCTCACTGAGTGGCTTGACTCTTGGTTCCCCCTTGGTGGTTCACCTATATGCCACCGCTGTGGCCTTGTCTGAATGACTTCTCACCGAGGACCCCTGTAATCTGGATGTCTATGCCAGGAGGGCTAGCCGAGCCGCTCAGAACTCCCAGACCTTGATGGGCAGCTGCCTCTCCGCCTCTGCCCAAGTTCCTTGGCGAGTGAACTTGTTCAAGACCGCTCTCCAGCCTTCCAGACCACTGGGCAGAACCAAGCTGCTAGAATTGCTGCCTGTAGGACACAAGTGTGGAAGCGTGTGGTATTGCCTCGAACATGGCCATCGCATACATAGGCGAATAGTTGGCTCTTTTTTGCTTAGAACCAACTGAATCAATCTTTTGATAGCCTCGACCTTTACCAGGGGCAGGAACATCCATCTTCTGTTCTGTGTCTAATCTCGTGCCGAGATATTCCAACTGCTTTGTAGGTTGAAATGCTGATCTTTCCCCGGTTTAGGACTCAGCCGAACCTCTCGAGGTACTGAACCATGAGGGCTACTACGCATTCCACCAAGGAAGCGAGTGATCTTATGATTAAGAGGTCGTCCAGGTATGCTAGGACCGAGATCCCTTGGATCCTTTGGACTGACTAGAATAGGAGCTAGGACCTTCGTGAATACCCGGGGGCCGTAGCCAGCCCGAAGGGGGGCGCCACGAATTGGAAGTGACGCTGTATCACTGCGAAGCGTAAAAACAAAAATATTTGATGTGGCTGAAAGACCTGGTACATGAAGGTAACCATCCTTTATGTCTATAAAAGCCTGATCCTTCTGGAGTGTGGCGGCTGCTGACCAAACGGATTCTATCCGGAAAGAGCGAACCCTTAGGTAAGCATTTAAACCTTTTAGGTCCAAAATTGGTCTGACATTGCCGATGAGCCTTGGTATGACAAACAGATTGGAATAGAAACCTAGCCCCTGTTCTTGGGCTGGTACCTCTACCATTATGCCCTGGTAAAGCAGGTGATCCAATGCTGCCCGCATTGAGGCCTTCCTTGTGGAGGAAATTTTAGAAATTCTAATCTGTAGCCTGCGGCCACAGATGATCGGACCCCCTCTGTCGGGGACCGATCCCCAGAGGCCTGTCCTTGCGATCCATTGTTAAAAGTTTGATCGCGCAGGAGGTCCGTACTGCCTGAAATTTGAGGGCCCTGGAACCGGGGGGAGCTGCCCTTTTAAACGCAGGACCCCGGAACTTCTTTTGACTGGTAAAAGGGTACTTTTGCCACTTGAAACAGTCAATGTATTTATCCAGATCTTTCCATGGAAGGGCAAACCTGCCAGCATTCTTTTACATGGGGCTCGGCCGCCCAGTTCTTCAACCATAAGAGCCTTCTCATATGCACTAAAAATAGTGACAACGAGACGCCTGCTGGATGGAGTCTTTTTATAGCCTCTACCGCAAAGCACAGAGCTCTGGGAATATCCAATAACTCCTCTGCCTATTGGGCAGGGATGTCTAAGCATCTGTTTTGTCTGGTTCCTTAATGCCTGAAAAAACTCCAATTGCAGCCACTGCTGGCTGTAGCCAGGGATGCTGGAAAAAGTGTCTCTAAACGTTTATCGACCGGGACGTTAAACATTTGTATGTTTCCCCTTAGGCCAGTTAATGATTTATTCACCCATGAGATGGCTGCGTCCACAGTTGGGAGCGCCCCCTTTCTTAGAAAAATGTATTTTCCATAGGGTAAATAACAGAAAACCTTCCAGGTGGTCTCCCATCCAGGCACTAACCAGGCCCTACCCTGCTTAGCCTCCGAGATCAGACGAGATCGGGCGCTTTCCGGGAGATGCGGCCTCAAGGACCTCACGGGTAGTTGAAAAGCAGTGCCCGAACCGGGACCTGAACCCTGGACCCTCAGACCAAAAGTCCGATGCTCTACCAACTGAGCCATCCGGGCCCCTTTTAAAGAGCACTTGGTCAGGGGAAAGAGTGCCTGCAAGCACAAATATTTCCTGGCAGACGTGCATAAAGACTACCCTCTCGTCAGCTTTAGGCGGCAGAAAAAATTCTGTCCGGTCGTCCCAATCCTGGAAAAACCAATTCCTCTAACAGAGGATGGACCGGAAAAGCTGCGTTGCTTAAAGGCGCTTTTAAAAGAACCCAAAAAGGATACCGCAGGAACCTGAGGCTCTGGAAATGGCAAATTGAATGCCAAGCGGACCATGTCTGTCAAAGACTGGACCCACAGACTCTCCGCCTGGGAGGCTGAAAACGATTCTTCAGTGGTAGATCCTCTAGGTTCTGTCCCTTTTGGCGATGGGGATCTAGTCCGCTTCTTGCCAGAAAAAGAGCCAGCGATCATAGCTGTTAACCTTATTTCTCTAGCCCCCCTAGGGTGACGGCTAGCATCTCCTCTGTGATAACACAGGGTTGGGCCGACCTGGGCCAGCCTCAGCACCAGACCCCCTTAATGGCTTATCCAGGGTGACCCCTATAGGAATAACCTGTGGGGAAAGTATTGGCATATCATCCGACCCAGAGAAGGAACCCCCTTTGTCTTTGCCTTTTCTTTTTTTTTTTTTTTTTGTGTGTTTTGATCCCTTGGAAGCCATAATACAAAACCGAAGGACTCCGCTTACAACCACAGACTGTTATAGCCAGGAGTACAAAAAAATAAGTTTTAGGGGACAATAGGATCACTAATGCCCCAAAAACGGTGGGGCTCAGTATGTTTTCTTTTATAATATTATTCACCACATACAGCCCCACCCCCAACATGTTTGCCAGTATTCAACCTGTTGCAAAGGGGATTTTGGCTTAACAAAAAGTATTGGAGCTGACTCCAGCATGTAGTACCCCTTCTCGCCACCGGGAGTCACTGTGCTGCCAGCTCTACGTCCTCTCTCTCCAGCTCAGCTCTGAACTGAGCTAAGAACGCGCCTGCTGTGTATAACAGCAATTGAAGGCACGCCCACTCTACACTGCAGTCACGCTCCCCCCCCCCCCCTCCCGAACGGCGCGAAAATTTTCTATATGCATGCGCGCGTGCACGCGCGCGCGACTGTCGGGGGAGGAGAGCCCAGGAGGAGACGCACTCTGGAGCCCAGGAATGCAGGTTGGAGGACGCATCAGGCGGCAGATTTTGAATCCCGGCAAGGTAAGGCTAAAACAGGCCCCTAAGGAGTCCCTTTAGCCTAGAGACAGATCTGTTTTTTTTTTTTTTTAAAAGATCTTCAACCAGCGAGCAGCAGGTAGCTAGCAAACATACATAGATAGGTAGGGGGATCAAGTGATGGGGGGAAACATTTCAGGGCATCCTGTCCATCAGACATAGTGACCATGGTGCCAATGCAGAGCATACTCAGGCTACCCCCCTTAAGATCTCCCCTGGAGAGCCTGCTGTCGAACCAAGTCCCGCAGGCTCCCCTCTTACCTGCTCCATGCCGCAGGACGTTTTGCAAAACGGTCCAATCTTCTCCCATCTCCGTGGGTAGCGTAGTAGACCTTCAGGCCCTGGGGTCCTATGAAGGTACCCACTGTCCTGGACCTATATAGCACCCTGGCAAACAGGAACTTATGGTCTTTACGAACTCCAAGTCCTGGGCCCAGGGTCCAGCCCTCCAAAGAGGAGCATTATAGGCAAAACCCCACGGTTTGGGGCCCGGGTACTGTCCACTTTGGCACTGAGGCTCCTTGGACAGATCCAGTTAGCCCGCCCTTAATCCCAAGGATGTGGAGCAAAGCTATTCCGTGACCAACACCTAAGACACTGGCGAAAAAACTGAGGGACTCCCTCTAGGGGAGGGGGTTATATAGGGAGGGACTTCCTGTTTGTTTGAGATTGCCAGTGTCCACACCTGAAGGTACTCCATATAACCCATATAGTAATGAATATGCCGCTCTGTGTCCCGTGATGTACGAGAAAGAAAAACCTATGCAAACTTTGTGCAGATAGGGTCTTGGTTAGGATCAAAATCAAGGATTCAGACTCTGCCTAATAGAGCTGCATAATGGGTGTGCTCAATGGTCTCACCACAAAACGACCTGAAAGGAACGGCCTCGTAAAAAACAAGACATATCCTGCAGTCTCCAACATCGAGAAACACACAAAATGCTACTGGCAGCCAGAGATTGTGATCTAGGCTGCCTAGGCCGGGGTATCCAAACTTTTTTTTTAAAGAGGGCCAGATTTGATGAAGTAAACATGCGTGAGGGCCGACTATTATGTGTAACATTCTTTGAACCATTAAAATTCGGTCTAAGTGTGTTCGTCCGAGCACTAATACACGGCCCAATAAGAATTATCTTGCCTTTCTGGCGGTGTGTGGTGAAGAGATGAGCTTGGGCATGTTATTTGGATATACCGTATATATTTCTTGTGTGGCCCAAATGAATCCCAGAGCGCTGCTCAGGACTAAGGATGAGTTTGGGAGTGTTATTTGGATATTCTGTATTTATCTGCGTAGAACACGCATGGGCTTACCATTGCCATGAATGCAGCCTCACACGTGCCATGAATGCAGCCTCACACGTGCCATGAATGCAGCCTTACCATTGCCATCAGTGCAGCCTGACTTTGGATATGCCTGGCCTAGGCTTTATTAAACAATATTTTTTATCCAAGGGAAGAAAGAGGAATTTTTTAATTCAACATAATGTTGTTTAGTAGCCTATGTATGTCCTACTGATCCACGTGAAATCTGAAATGTATGGACAGGTTCACAGGACTGTACCTAAAAACAGAAAAGGGGTGCTGCTGGAACTTGTAGTCTGCTGACTAAACATGCTTTACAATCTCAGACTATACAACGTGCTTCACATACAAGCGTATCGCCGAAACGCATTCTGTTTCTGATTGTCAAGGAATTTTGCGAGTAAGCAGAATCTAAAAACAGACAGGAGCCTTTCCGCCGATTCATCTTTTAATCTGAAGCGTCGTAAGGAAAAACAATTCCGGCACAACGGAAAAGTAAACAGAATGTTTCATCCGAGTCATATAGAACCGCCGAGACGTTAATGTGATTAGGTCGCAGCGCGGCGCGGGTCGGCGTGATGCAGCATATGGATTATAACAAATGCACGTTTAAACCTGGATTTCCGCTGGAGAGTATACAAACAAACAAATACTGCCGCAAGAGAGAGCGGAGGAAAAATTTGACTTTATCCCACGCAGCAAAATAAAAAATGAATAAAAAAAAAAAAAAACAGATATTATGTTGTTCTTATTATATTACATAGCAAAAAATTCCCTCTTCAGTCCGACCGCGACACAGAACAGACTGCGAGCTTAGGGGGTCAGCACATCCTAAACCGATACTTCATCCCGAGAGGCTGAACCTACTGATCCTTATTTTTTCTTGGTAACCCCACTGGTGGCATTTTGCATCTGGGTCCGATGATACAAAAGATGGTCAGAAACTGCAGACATGATACAAGAGACGGTCAGAGACTGCAGACATGATACAAGAGATGGTCAGAGACAGCAGACATGATACAAGAGATGGTGAGAGATTGCGGACATGATACAAGAGATGGTGAGAGATTACGGACATGATACAAGAGATGGTCAGAGACTGCAGACATAATACAGGAGATGGTCAGAGCCTGCAGACATGATACAAAAGATGGTCAGAGACTGCAGAGATGATACTAGAGACGGTCATATTTTGCAGACATGATACTAGAGCTGGTCAGAGACTGCAGAGATACTAGAGACGGTCATAGTTTGCAGACATGATATAAAAGATGGTCAGAGACTGCAGAGATGATATTAGAGACGGTCATAGTTTGCAGACATGATACAAAAGATGGTCAGAGACTGCAGAGATGATACTAGAGACGGTCATAGTTTGCAGACATGATACAAAAGTTGGTCAGAGACTGCAGAGATGATACTAGAGACGGTCATAGTTTGCAGACATGATATAAAAGATGATCAGAGACTGCAGAGATGATACTAGAGACGGTCATAGTTTGCAGACATGATACAAAAGATGGTCAGAGACTGCAGAAATGATACTAGAGACGGTCATAGTTTGCAGACATGATACAAAAGATGGTCAGAGACTGCAGAAATGATACAAGAGATGATCAGATACTGCAGACATAATATAGGAGATGGTCAGAGACTGCAGACATGATACAAGAGATGGTCAGAGACTGCAGACATAATACAGGAGATGGTCAGAGACTGCAGACATAATACAGGAGATGGTCAGAGCCTGCAGACATGATACAAAAGATGGTCAGAGACTGCAGAGATGATACTAGAGACGGTCATAGTTTGCAGACATGATACAAAAGTTGGTCAGAGACTGCAGAGATGGTCATAGTTTGCAGACATGATACTAGAGCTGGTCAGAGACTGCAGAGATGATACTAGAGACGGTCATAGTTTGCAGACATGATATAAAAGATGGTCAGAGACTGCAGAGATGATATTAGAGACGGTCATAGTTTGCAGACATGATACAAAAGATAGTCAGAGACTGCAGAGATGATACTAGAGACGGTTATAGTTTGCAGACATGATACAAAAGATGGTCAGAGACTGCAGAGATGATACTAGAGACGGTCATAGTTTGCAGACATGATACAAAAGTTGGTCAGAGACTGCAGAGATGGTCATAGTTTGCAGACATGATACTAGAGCTGGTCAGAGACTGCAGAGATGATACTAGAGATGGTCAGAGTTTGCAGACATGATATAAAAGATGATCAGAGACTGCAGAGATGCTACTAGAGACGGTCATAGTTTGCAGACATGATACAAAAGATGGTCAGAGACTGCAGAAATGATACTAGAGACGGTCATAGTTTGCAGACATGATACAAAAGATGGTCAGAGACTGCAGAAATGATACAAGAGATGATCATATACTGCAGACATAATATAGGAGATGGTCAGAGACTGCAGACATGATACAAGAGATGGTCAGAGACTGCAGACATAATACAAGAGATGGTCAGAGACTGCAGACATAATACAGGAGATGGTCAGAGACTGCAGACATGATATAAGAGATGGTCAGAGACTGCAGACATGATACAAGAGACGGTCATAGTTTGCAGACATGATACAAGAGATGATCAGAGACTGCAGACATAATATAGGAGATGGTCAGAGACTGCAGACATGATACAAGAGATGGTCAGAAATTGCAGACATGACAAGAGATGGTCAGAGACTGCAGACATGACACAAGAGATGGTCAGAGACTGCAGACATGACACAAGAGATGGTCAGAGACTGCAGACATGACACAAGAGTTGGTCAGAGACTGCAGACATGATCACAAGAGATGGTCAGAGACTGCAGACATGATCACAAGAGATGGCCAAAGACTGCAGACATGATCACAAGAGATGGTCAGAGACTGCAGACATGACACAAGAGATGGTCAGAGCCTGTCATCTACTAAGACCCCCAGGTCCTTTTCCATCCTAGATTCCGCCAGAGGTTTTCCCCCAAGTGTATAAATCGCATTCGTATTTTTGCCACCCAAATGAATTATTTTACATTTTTCTACATTGAACCTCATTTGCCATGTTAGGCACCGGGGGCTGCTGTAGAGAACAAAATGTTTTTTTATGTAAACATCAGCTTTAAGAAGATTTTTGACTGGCGACAGGTATTCCTCTCCCGGGGGCCATCCATACCGGAGCCATCCATACACATCCGGAATCTGGAATAAACAGGAGATAGCAACTTCCCCGTGTTTTTATGAATGCAGTTCTAATGAAAAAAATATCTTAAAAAACATCCTTCGAGAAACAAAAACACATCAATCTGTCTTTCCTGCTGTCACATTAGACTGTCCGATAAACACGTGTCACCCAATCAGTGGGTAGAAGGTGAAGTGTTTGTGGGGGAAGTTGGCCCTTGACACTGGTCTCCGCGCTATTATTACACCATCTGATATGTATAGATTGGGCGCTTCACCGATCGAGCGTCGTAGGGGGGCGCTGCTGCAACTTCTGCGACTGGATGCAAAATCGCTTCAGGTGTGGAGCTTGTAGGTCTCATGTTAGTGTTACACGGATACATTACTTATTATATTACTTAGACCCGATGCTAAAACATCTTCACGGGTCATAACATGTCATAAACATGTCAGCCCTCATGTCCTGACACCTTAATAGGCAGAGAGTAAATGTCTATTCTGCAGCTGAATCACATTTAGAACAGCTCGTCATCTCTGCGAACTCTGCGGTGTTGGCGTTATTATGGTCCCATAATGAGCGGTTATAAATGTAATTAGCTACAGAATATATATTTACTCTGCATCTATTAAAAAGTGTCAGGACTACGACCGAAACAACTAATCGATTAATCGACAACTAATCAATTTGTTTCATAATCGATTACAATTTTCATAATCGATTAATCGGCCAATAATGGGGTTAAAACAACTAAACTTAGCCCTTTATAGTACAAAAAAGCATCTGTAATTAGTTTCACTGCCCCGCAGTTAAAAACTGTAGCGATTATTACAGTACAGTAGCGATTATTTGCTCTTTTTGTACTTTTTTTACCCCATTATGTTACTAAACATCTCCGGCCGGGGTCACACCTCTGTTTTTTTTGGTGCTTTTTCCAAAAACACACTACAGTTCATTTACATGTTTTCCTATGGGACACTTTCACATCCAGGATTCTTTTTCAGCTGCTGCGTATTTGGAAAGGGTGAGGACTTTTTAACGCAAGACGGTGCCATTTTGTTTTTTTTGGTTCAATATACTTCAATGGAGAAGCTGCAGAAAAGCATGTAATTTTTTTTTGCGGCAATTTGTGTTTTGTAATGTAAAAATGAATATATATATTTTTTTTAAGGCTATTATCAATCGGATAATCGAAACAATAATCGAAACAAACAATCGGCCAACTAATCGATTATGAAAATAAGCGTTAGTTGCAGCTCTAGTCAGGATGCAAAAGGACTGACATGTTTAAGTCAGGTTAACAGGAAATAATTATTTGCTAATTAGAAAAGAGTTAAAGGTTTAAAGGGGTTGTAAAGACAAAAATATTTTCCTGTTAAATTAAAGTCTGACAGTAGCTGATAAAGTAAAAAGTAATGTTTTGCATTATAACTAGTTTTATACCTGTTGAAATTGAGCTGTTTTATTCACCTCCATCACTCCTGAATCGTTATTCTCTCTGACTTCCTGGTTTGCGGTGCGCATTCATTTTTGCTACATCACAGCCTAATGGCAACTACAGTTGCCATTAGGCTTAGCCTCCATGCCTGTGAGGGATAAGAGAGCACCTTCACACAGGGCTGTAGTCATAGGGAGGGGGTGAGCACATTCTCCTTTCCACCTTGCAAAACAGCTCAGGTGCTGGTGGAAAGCAAGAAGAGGAGAGACAGGAAATGGCATTTTCAAACCTGGATTACTGTATTTTGGAAGTTAAAAGGAAAAATTAGGTAAGTGATATATAAATGCTCTAGCTTACAGCAATCAATTGATCTAATAAAAAACTAACCTTTAGTGTTCCTTTAAGTTTCTCTTTTATGTAAGCATTTAACCACTTCTGCCTGGGTGGACATCATGTGACGTCCAGGATGATCAAAAACATTGAACACACAAGATTTGGCGATTTGGAGTCGGTTTAATTGAGCCGCTGCTATCAATATTGTGCCGTCAAGAGGGCCAAATTAACCACTTAAGCCCCGGACCATTTGGGCACTTTTTGCAATTCGGCACTGCGTCGCTTTAACTGACAATTGCGCGGTCGTGCGACGTGGCTCCCAAACAAAATTGGCGTCCTTTTTTTCCAAGAAATACAGCTTTCTTTTGGTGGTATTTGATCACCTCTGCGGTTTTTATTTTTTGTGCTATAAACAAAAATAGAGCGACAATAAAAAAAAAAAGTTTTACTTTTTGCTATAATAAACATCCCCAAAAAAAATATAAAAAAAAAACATTTTAGGCCGATACGTATTCTTCTACATATTTTTGGTAAAAAAAATATTATGTTTATGTATTGGTTTGCGCAAAAGTTATAGCGTTTACAAAATAGGGGATAGTTTTATGGCATTTTTATAAAAAACTATTTTTTACTAGTAATGGTGGCGATCAGGTATTTTTTTTGTGACTGCGACATTATGGCGGACACATCAGACACTTGACACATTTTTGTAACCATTGTAATTTTTACAGCAAACAGTGCTATAAAAATGCACCGATTACTGGGAAAATTACACTGGAAGCGAAGGGGTTAACCACTAGGGGGCACTAAAGGGGTTAAGTGTGTCCTTTTGTGTGTTTCTTACTGTAGGGGGGCGGGGCTGATTGTGACATCACTGATTGTCGTTCCCTATGACAGGGAACAGACGATCAGTGAGAAGCCACAGAGAAGATCGGGGAAGGTTTGTTTATAATTACCTCTCCCCGTTCTTCAGCTCCTGTGACCCAATCGCAGGACACCGGCGGCGATCGGGTCTCGCGGGCACAGTCACGGAGCTCAGGACTAGGTCCGCGACCCACAGCTGGGCTCTTAAAGGCGACGTACCTGTACGTGCCTGTGCCCAGCCATGCCCTTCTGCGGAGCATATCGGCGTGAAGAGGTCCTCAAGTGGGTAACAGGAAATAATTATTTGCTCATTAGAAAACAGCTATGCCACATACACGCGGTCGGAATTTCTGACAAGAAAAGTTCGATGTGAGCTTTTGGTCGGAAATTCTGACCGTGTGTAGGCTCCATCGGACTCTCCGACAACAAAAATTTAAGAGCTGGTTCTTAAATTTTTTCGACTGGAAAAGTTCTTGTTGAGCGCTCTGGACCTCAGACTGGGGCAATCCCAGACTTGAACTCGATAGAACATCTTTGGATAGATGTAAAAATGTCCGTGGACTGACGCTCCCCATCCAACCTGATGGATCTTGAGAGGTCCTGCAAAGAGGAATGAGAGAGACTGCCTAAAAATGTGTGCCAAGCTTGTAGCATTATACTCAAAAGGATTTGAGGCTGTAATTGGTGCCAAAGGTGTGAAAAAGTATTGAGCAAAGGCTGTAAATACATTGGATTTTTTTCGTTCTTTAGTTTTAATAAATTTGCAAAGACTTCAAACAAACTTTTTTTCACGTTGTCATTATTGGGATAATGTTTGTAGAATTTTGAGGAAAATAATTAATTGAATGCATTTCGGAATTAGGCTGTAACATAACAAAATGTGGGAAAAGTAAAGCGCTGTGAATACTTTCCGGATGCACTGTAAACAGGGGTAACCCACAAACATTTACTGTATATACTCGAGTTTAAGCCGACCCGAATATGAGATGAGGTACCTAATTTTACCACAAAAAATGGGAAAACTTATTGACTCGAGTATAAGCCTAGGGTGTCCATCTGCATGCCTCACTGTGCCCATGCCTAGACTTACGTTTAACATGGGAGTAAATAGAAGGGGTGCCTGGGTTTGAAAAATCGGCCGTAGGTCTTCCAGACAGCAAACTTTGCACACTTGTAGAGGAGAACTAGGGCTATATGTGTGCCAGGTTTCGGATCCAGGGGAACTGTGGCCGGCTGGTACCGGGTCACCAAATTCCAGGAGATTAGGCACAAAAAGGTGACTCGAGTATAAGCCGAGGGGGGCATTTTCAGCACAAAAAAATGTGCTGAAAAACTTGGCTTATATGGTATATATAAAATACAACCCCCAAAATAGAACATATGGCACAGAACGTGAATATCCATTCACCAGTGACCTCTATGGACAGGGCCAATCCGCCCTACAGGCTCACGATGCAAGCCGCTTAGGCCCCAAGTCATTTTCGGCCCCTCACCCCGCTTCTCAACTCGCTGGCTGCATGGGAGAAGAGGTAAGAAGTCAGCCTCCCGATACTCACTTTAATGTAAGACGCAACTTTCGACAGCAGAACACCCCCTCCCCTTGCTTCTCAATTTGATATGTCATTTTCGTAAGCCCCCCCCGCTTCTCAACTTTAATGTGACATGTCATCGATTCTGCTTAGTGCCCCAGGGAGGTCAGGATCGGCACTGTCTATGGACACTCACATTGTGCGCTGGTCATTAAATACAATCAAATTTCCACATATAGTGAATCTCCTGGACCTCATCAACTTTCATTAAAGCATAATTTAACTGTAAAGGAATTTTTGGCACAAGTCTGACAAACTCTTGAACCAAAAGGTTTAACACGCTAACACGTCCCTGAGGAGGCAAAATATGTTGGCAAACACAGATGTAAGAATACAATATGAATGGGCTGAAGAGACAATAACTGTACGGAATGAGAGAGACATGGGAGTTTTAGTGAAATTATAATATTGAGATGTATAAGAAGTATAATACTATTACATAGAGAAGATAGAGAACATTGCAAGAAAATAAATCATTTTCATCTTTAAAGTCTGAGCATTGAGGAAAGCTGGAGCAAGATTTGTTATGCCGTGTACACACGATCGTAAATTCCAACAAGAAAACCGTGGATTTTTTCTGATGGAATGTTGGCTCAAACTTGTGTTGCGTACACACGGTCACACAAATCTTGTCGGAAATTCAAATCGTCAAGAACGCGGTGACGTACAACAAGTACGACGAGCCAAGATCAATGAAGTTTAATAGGCTGTTCGACTCTTCTGCTTGATTCTGAGCATGCGTGTTTTGTTGAGCGTTGGAACTACATACAGACGAGCGGATTTTCCAATAGAAACTTTTTAACGTCGGAAAAAGAGAGAACCAGCTCTCAATCTTTCGTTGGCGGAAATTCCATCAGAAAAAGTCAGATGGAGCATACACACGCTCGGAATTTCCGACAAAAAGCTCACATCGGACCTTTCTTGTCGGAATTTATGATCGTGTGTACGAGGCTTAACAAAGATTTCTGGAAAAGGGGCGACCAGAGTGTGAAAAGTAAAGAAGCACAGAGAATTTTAGTACATGGGTCATTTAGAAGAAGGTTGTTGTTGGTATTAAAAAATAAAAATAAATAAAGTATCAACATGATGAGCTGTTGTTATTACAAGTGTATCAAAAACACTGGATACCATTTAAATATTGGTGGAGAATTTTGCACTATATAGATCAACATCCCTTGAAATCATTTTCAGGTGTCAGGGGACACTGCTGATACTCAGATTATATATATATATATTACACTACTACTACTACCACTACTACAGCAATTGCAAGCTTCCCCAGCACCCCTTGGGTATGAAATAGGCCTACATACAGTACCTAGGTGTCACCTTTTTGTGCCTAATCTCCTGGAATTTGGTGACCCGGTACCAGCCGGCCACAGTTCCCCTGGAATCCGAAACCTGGCACACATATAGCCCTAGTTCTCCTCTACAAGTGTGCAAAGTTTGCTGTCTGGAAGACCTATGGCCGATTTTTCAAACCCAGGCACCCCTTCTATTTACTCCCATGTTAAACGTAAGTCTAGGCATGGGCACAGTGAGGCATGCAGATGGACACCCTAGGCTTATACTCGAGTCAATACGTTTTCCCATTTTTTGTGGTAAAATTAGGTACCTCATCTCGCCGAGAATGTTTTTCTAGCACGACGCAGGGATGTATTCTGGCCTAGGCCGACAAGGCCCAGGCCTAGGGCGGCACTTTGCAGGGGGCGGCAGAGGGCCAATCACAAGACTCTGGGGGGGGCATCATGGGAAATTAAGTCTCTGGCCCCAGTGTGTCCATAGACACTAAGCTACAGCCCCCAGCATGCAAGCACTCTGCTGGAGGGAGGGAGTGTTAGAAGAGGCACAAAAGAGAATACTGTGCTTGAGAAACCAGAGAGGGAGCCACACTGTACCCCGCACCACCAGAGAGTACCCCATGAACGGCTGTACCCCATGCCGTGCTGTACCCTGCGTGACCAGAGAGCCACCCTGTACCCTGCGCCACTAGAGAGGGAGCCACGCTGTACCCGCGCCACCAGAGAAGGAGCCATGCTGTACCCGTGCCACCAGAGAGGGAGCCATGCTGTACCCACGCCACCAGAGAGGGAGCCACGCTGTACCCGTGCCACCAGAGAGGGAGCCACACTGTACCCGCGCCACCACAGAGGGAGCCACGCTGTACCCGCACCACCACAGAGGTAGCCACGCTGTAACCCAGGGTTTGACAAATCCCGATCGCCATGGCGACTAGAAAAAGCATCCTGGCAAGTGGGGTCTTGGCTGGGAAGGTAGACATGGGCAAAAAAATAAATTTGTTCCATAGGACCGGCACTCTGAGGACTAGGCCCAAGCTGTGGCCTCGCCTAAAACATCCTGCCCGCACCTCGCGGCGATCCTGGGAAAAGGCCGCAAGCGGCATCTGTCCTCTGTCCATCTCCCATGGCTCCCTCTGTCCGTGTCCCTCTGTCCGTCTTCCACAGGGCGTCCCTCTGTCCGTCTCCCACAGGGCGTCCCTCTGTCCGTCTCCCACAGGGCGTCCCTCTGTCCGTCTCCCACAGGGCGTCCCTCTGTCCGTCTCCCACAGGGCGTCCCTCTGTCCGTCTCCCACAGGGCGTCCCTCTGTCCGTCTCCCACAGGGCGTCCCTCTGTCCGTCTCCCACAGGGCGTCCCTCTGTCCGTCTCCCACAGGGCGTCCCTCTGTCCTCTATCCATGAATATGACAGGGCGGGTCTTAAAGAAGAAGGGGTGTGGCTTTGACAGGAAGGGGTGGGTCATATTTAAATTAGGGGGTGTGCAAGTTTAGTCTAGGGCAGCACAAAACCTAAATACACCTCTGGCACGACGGCATCGCGCGTATTCTCGACGACAGGGTGCCGACATCTCACACTTGCTGGAATAGGTAAAGCACATTCTAGCGAGCGCGACACAGAAGCGACAGGGATCTGACTTGGATTCCCGCCAATTCTAGACGCAGTGTTTGGTATGAATCATGAGGGGAACTCCACGCCAAATTTTAAATAAAAAAACGGCATGGGTTTCCCCCCAGGAGTATACCAGGCCCTTAGGTCTGGTATGGATTGTAAGGAGAACCCCTACACCGAAAAAACGGTGTGAGGGTTCCCCCACAATCCATACCAGACCCGTATCCAAGCACGCCACCTGGTAGGTCAGGAAAGGAGTGGGGACGAGCAAGGGCCCCCACCCCCTCCTGAGCCGTACCAGGCCGCATGCCCACAATATGGGGGGGTGCTCTGGGGCAGGGGGGCGCCCTGCAGCCCTGCAGCCCCCCCACCCCAAAACACCCTGTCCCCATGTTGGCCATCGGTTGCTGAGGTCTGCGGGTGGGGGCTTATCAGAATCTGGGAGCCCCCTTTAATAAGGGGACCCCAAGATACTGGCCCCCCACCCTAGGTGAATTAGTATGGGGTACATCGTACCCCTACCTATTCACCTGGAAGAAAAGTGTCAATAAAATAACACAGGGTTTTAAAATAATTTATTAGTCAGCTCCAGGGCTCTCCCGTGCCTTCTTCGGGGCTGGCCGCCGCTATCTTCTTTGAAGCTCTCTTACTAGCGGCGGCCAGCCCGGTCTTCTTTGTCGCCTTCTGCCTTCTTCTGATGTTGACTCAACGCTCCCTCCCGCTGTAATGCTTGGCGTGTGGTGCGCGGCGATTTATATAGGCCTCTTATGACGTCACAGTCCCAGCATGCTCCGGAACCAACGAAGCATGCTGGGACTGTGACGTCATAAGAGGCCTATATAAATCGCCACGCACCGCACACCCGGCATTACAGCGGGAGGGAGCGTCGAATCAACATCGGAAGAACAGAAGGCGGCAAAGAAGACTGGGCTGGTCGCCGCTAGTAAGAGAGCATCAAAGAAGATATCGGCGGCCAGCCCCAAAGAAGTCACCGGAGAGCGATCAGGAGAAGAACCCCCGGAGAGCGGAGAAGACCCCCCCGGAGCTGACTAATAAATTATTTTAAAACCCTGTGTTGTGTGTTTATTTTATTGACACTTTTCCTCCAGGTGAATGGGTAGGGGTACAATGTACCCCATACTCATTCACCTAGGGTGGGGGGCCGGTATCTGGGGGCCCCCTTATTAAAGGGGGCTCCCAGATTCCGATAAGCCCTCCGCCCGCAGACCCCGACAACCAACGACCAGGGTTGTCGGGAAGAGGCCCTGTCCTTATCAACAAGTGGCGTGCTTGGATACGGGTCTGGTATGGATTGTGGGGGAACCCCCATGCCGTTTTTATGGCGTAGGGGTTCTCCTTACAATCCATACCAGACCTAAGGGCCTGGTATGCTCCTGGGGGGGGGGGGGGGGGGGTAGTTTTAAAATAAAAAAATTGGCGTGGAGTTTCCCCTCATGACTCATACCAAACGCCATGGCTAGAATTGGCGGGAATCCAAGTCTGATCTCCGTTGTTTCTATGTCGGCTTTTTCCCGGCTCGGCACTGGCTCCCACAATAGGGCTCGTAGGTGGTCAATCCTGCCGAGAAAGGGAGCGAGATTGACACAATATCGCGGTCACCTACTGTACATTGGTGCAAAGCTTGACCAGTGTAAGTATGCAATAAAGATCATAGCTGGAGTTCATCTTTATCGCTCCATTATCCAGGAACAGATCTTTCACTGTGCAAAACCCACCAATATAAGACAAAACCGCTGACTTTGGATGTTGGAGAATAAAGCCGAGATGAAAGGTGAATTAAGAGGATTTTCTGACTTTAAGAACGGTTGTGAAATCTCCAACATTATTCGAAGTGATGAATGTCAGCTGCTGGGTACCTGGTTATCATGAGGGCTCCAGATTATTTTATAGAAAGCATGACATGCATAATCTATGGGATCAGCCGTGTGCTGGGGAAACATCCCAGTAATGTGCTGGGCTCGGCTCTGTGTAACATCTGGACAGACACTGAGCAGAATGAAACGACACTCATAATGAAGAGGCTGCACTCCTCACTCCATCATCCTCCGAGAGAGAAAACAGACACCCAATATAATTATAGAACACCTTCTTATATAATGTGATCCCATACCAAGGACCGGACACCTGCAGAATCCCAGAGACAACAGATCCGAGAACACAGAGCTGTGAGCTCTCTCTATCCGAGAATCAATATTCCCAATAACATGGACTGGAGATCAAAACCAACCAACCACTTCCCATCCGGGCCAATTCTGACATTTCTCTTCTACATGTAAACATCAGAATTTTTTTGCTAGAAAATTACATAGAACCCCCAAACATTGTGTAACGGTCAGGGGTTATTGCCGTTTACGATGTTCCATTCCGTCAACCCACGACAGCTTATCGACACGCCACAATCTGGCGACACGACCCATACAGATTTCCCTCAGAGAAACGAGACACAGCTCTGTTCTCTGGTTCAAACGAATAGAACTTTAATGGTAAACTCAGGCTCTTTATATACAGTCAGCAACCAAATATGAACAATGACTCAACTCCACCCACAGCATTATACAATGCTTCCTGACGAGCCTCCAATACACATCTTGGGTAGACTTTCTGGCACCGGGTCTGACACAATCCACATGAGCTAATTAGCTACAGCTGACAAGCCAGACATCATGACTCCGTCTCTTCTCACCTGCTATACAATACACATTTATCATCAATAGAAATGCACACAATACAGTGTTAATTAGCATCACACAATGAAAAAGTCTTTAGAAGACTAAGGTTTACATGACAGTAGCAGACTTAATTACCACCTTAACAGTCTGTGTCCTCACATGAATGAATCACTCTATTGACCGGTTGTGGAATCAACTACCTGTAATATTTCAAGATATCCTGCAATACATTGTGAATTATCATTACCGTCCCATCTCATGTAATCCGAGATATAATTTCTCAGTCATCCTATGCCCCTAGTGGACATAGGATGACTCTAGACACAAGAGTCATAGGTGAAGCTGAAACAGGAGTACCCCACACCCTTCAAGAGCCTCTGGGTTCCACGGGCCATTCCGTTACACATTATATATGTTTTTTAGCAAAAAACCCTAGAGAATACAATGGCGGTCATTGCAACTTTTTATCTCGCACTGTATTTTTGCGCAGCAATTTTTTTAAACATGTTTTTTTTGGGGGGGGGGGGGGGCACAGTGTCTCCCTGCAGGAATGAAGTCCCAAGGGAGGGGGTGAGCATGCTAACCTCCAGCCAGAATGGCTCGGATGATGGGGACAAACTTACTAAGGAGGAACAGGATGTAAGAAATTCAGACAAAGAAAAAAAACATTTAGAAGGGAAATGGAAGGAAAAGGTAAGTGAACCAACAATGCACTTGCTTGAGAGGAACATATTTAAAAAATAAAAAAACATTTACAACCCCTTTAAGTGAGTGTTGTCACAGGAAGGAAGCTACTGGCAGGATCACCAGGTGAAAAGGGGAAAAAAAAGTGAAGAAAGAAAACTAATACAGCCTTTACATCTAAGGACTGGGTAGCTGCATTATATCATAATTTTGGGTTTAGGCACACATTAATTAGCCCAGAATCCTATTGGAAAAGTGACCTCAGTGCTTCGCTAACGGGTTTCGGGGGATGCTGGCATCGGCCGGACCTCGCCAAATGCTTTTCTGTAAACCACAATCCACACATTTAAATCTTTAATTCTCTGCAGCGTCCTGTGATGGAGCAAGTTCTGAAGAATGCCTTAATGACATCATGGAGGATCAGTATTATAAAAAGGCGGCCAGGCCTCAAACCCCCCCGAGGGCTCGCCAAACGCAGACGTTGTTATTAACCAATAATCTCCTTGAAGGGGCCATATGACTAAAATTAAAAACTAATCATAACGGCACAAATAAAATGCTCTCTGGAACTGCCCTCCACATTCCTGAGAGAGAGCGGGGCGCATTTCTACGGAAAACCTATCTGCACCCATCGCTGATAAACAACACATGAACTTCAAAACACTAAAATTCCACTTCTTAATTCCTTCGTAGATCCAGCCCGAGGGGGAGACAAATACAAATACATTGTAACAGTAACTGTTTTCATTAAAAAGTGTTCAACCAACAAATAGGAAAATCTCTGACACCAATGAGCCCCAACAAGTGTTCTTACTACTACTGGTCCCCACATTGTAATTGATGATGTCATAGTGCGACCACTGAATAGAGTAAAGAGGAGAAGTGGCTTTGGGGGACCAGCTGCACAGAGAGGAAGAAGTCTAAGGGAGTGAGGGATAAGGTAGCTTTATAATGTTCCCCCCAGCAATCTACCATTTCCTCCAACACTATGAGTTATGGCAAACCATTGGCATCCTCACTTATAATGCAGAAATCTTCCCTTCCCTGCGACACCTTTGGTTTACGAATGTGACCTCACCCTTCTCACTTCCAATGCAACACACTCCTCTTCCCTTCGACACTCCGGGTTATGGGCTGGCCCTTGACATGCTCAGTTATAATGCTGGACTCTTCCCCCTGAAACTCTGGTTTATGAATAGGTCCTGAGCATAGTCACTTACAATGCAGGACACTCCTCTTCCCTTCGACACTCCGGGTTATGGGCTGGCCCTTGACATGCTCACTTATAATGCTGGACTCTTCCCCCTGAAACTCTGGTTTATGAATGGGTCCTGAGCATAGTCACTTACAATGCAGGACACTCCTCTTCCCTTTCACACTCCGGGTTATGGGCAGGCACTTGGCATCCTCACTAATAATGCTGGACTCTTTTTTTTTTACTTATCTTTTATTTAAAATTTTTTCAAAAATAGGAAATAACAAAATATCACTGATACCATACATTTACAGACCAAGATATACATTCCTTATGATACATCATACTTCCAATATTGATCCATACATTTCCCCTCCTACTCCTTTATTCCCTTATGCTACCCCCCCTCCCCCACCAACCCCCCAAAAAAACAAAAAAAAACACAAATAAATAAAAAAAAGGGGGAACCCATTCCCCATCTCCTCCTGTCTCTCCCCCTACTTCTCCTCAAGGAGCCTCTTCCCCTCTTCTGATCTAATAAATTGATCCCATCCTGCCCAGGTTTCTTTATACTGTGTCCTCCTGTTTTTAGCAGAAAGAACCAAGTCTTCCATAGCTCCTACTTCCTGGGCCCTGATAAGCCAACTTGCAACCGAGGGGGGCCGTAAGTCCCTCCACCTCAGGGTAACTCCCGCCCTTGCCGCGTTGATCAGGTGACACACTACCGACCTCCTATACCTCTGCACCGGCATCTGTGAGACATGTAGCAGGAAGAAGGCAGGGTCATCTGGGATCAAGTCTTCAAAAAATTTTTGGGAGATTCTCCTTACCTCTCCCCAGTACTGTCTCACCTTTCGACACGACCAAAAAATGTGTAAGAGAGTTCCCTGTTCTTCACCACACCTCCAACATTTTTCCTCTACTTCATTATCGAATTTGTGTAGCCTTTCTGGGGTATAGTACCACTGTGTGAGGAGTTTGTAGTTAGCTTCTTGGGTTCTTGAGCACACCGAGGAATTTAGTGCCAGGAAGATTATTTGTTTATGTAAAGGTTCTCCCCAGATCTCTTTCCCATTTGCTGATGCTCGGCATCACAAAATCTTCCGAAGGCGTGTTCAGAAACCCATACATTTTGGATAACACTCTTGAGAGTGGCTCCACCTCACTACAGCTTCTCTCCAGTATCGTCAATTGTCTTTGAAATTCCATTGCTGAACCTAATGATCTTAAGAAGTGGCTTACCTGCAGCGCCTGCCACATTGCAAGCTCAAATGGTCCTCCAACCTTCATTAGTTCCCCAATGGAAGGCCACAGACCTGACCTCACAAAATCTGAGACCTGACAAAGGCCTTTCTCTCTAAACTTTCCAACAATATCCCTTTCCATCCCTGGTGTAAAATTAGGGTTTCCTATTATAGGTAGCAAAGGTGATTTGCCTGGTGAGAGATTCTTGTTTCCACATATTTTTGCTGAGATTTGTAATGTAGTCCCTATTATAGGGTGTCTCTTGATGTATCTCGGGAGTACTTCCTAGCACCAGGGTGCTCTATTCAGTGGGATCGGGCTTACATATTGCTCTATGTCTACCCATCTTTTGCATTTCCCATGTCTACACCAATCTACCAGTCTTGTCAGGTGTGTTGCTCTGTAGTATTTTACTATATTTGGGACTGCCATCCCCCCTGAACTCTTTGGCATTCTCACTAAGTCTCTTTTGATTCTGGCTCGTTTCCCTGCCCATATAAACTTCATGAACAAGGAATTCACCTGTCGGAGAAAGATTGCCGGGATGGAAATTGGCAGAGCCTGGAATAAGTACAGCACCTTTGGTAGAATACACATTTTCACTATACTACCTCTCCCAAACCATGAATGCAGCCCGTGCCCCCATTTATCTAACAATATTCGAATTGCATTATATAATGGGGGGAAGTTCAGCGCATAGGTATTCCTAATATTTGCTGGAATGTATGTCCCCAGATATTTTAGGGCCTTTTCCCACTTAAACCTGAAATTCTGTTTTATTACCTCTCCCATGGGCCCTGGTACCGCTACAATCATTGCTTCAGATTTGGTGTTATTGATTCTCAAATTGGATATTTTCCCATAGATCTCAATTTCTCTTATTAGGTTAGGGAGTGAGACATGGGGATTGGTCACTTAAAGCGGAGCTCCACCCAGTATAACAACATTTTACAATGTTGTTTGAAAAAAATAAAAAATAAAAACCTGAAGAAAAAAAAAAAAAAAAACTCACCCGAAATAGCTGTTGCTATGCGGAAGTCCGTAATCTGCCTCTTCCTAATCCGCGGTGTGTTTTCTTCTTCTCCTTCTCCTTGTGAATGGGCGCGCTGCTTCCTGGGAACTGTGTGTGTTCTCAGAGAGCAGCGCGCCCATTCACAAGCCAGCGTGAGACTCGCGGAGGCGCAGTAGGAAACGGGCAGTGAAGCCGTACGGCTTCACTGCCTGTTTCCCATAGCGGGACCCGGAGCGATCGTGGGACCGGCATCGGGGGGGGGGCCGTCAGCGCGGGCGCCTAGGACAGGTAAGTGTCTTTAAAGTCAGCAGCTACACTGTTAGTAGCTGCTGACTTTAAAAAATGTTTTTACCGTGGCTGGAGCTCCGCTTTAAAGGGCAGATCATCTGCATACGCTGCCACCTTGTGTGTCCGTTCCCCCATCTGTATCCCCTGAATAACCGGGTTTTGGCGGATTTTGTTTAGTAGTGGTTCTAATGAGATAGCGAACAACAGCGGTGATAAGGGGCATCCCTGCCTCGTACCGTTCCTAATCTTAAAGGGGGATGATAGTACTCCGTTGACTCTTACTGAGGCCTGTGGGTTCGTGTACACACTCATAATCCATCTGACCATCCGATCTCCCAACCCCACCTGTCTTAGTACTTCTTCCAGGAACCGCCAATTCACCCTATCGAACGCCTTTTCTGCGTCGGTGTTCAAAAATACGCAGGGGATTTTTTTCTCTCCGGCATAGTATATCAGGTTAAGCATTTTAATCGTAGTGTCCCTGGCCTCTCGTCCAGGGACAAACCCTACCTGATCTAAGTCTACTAGTTGTGTTATCCATGGTTGGAGCCTAGAGGCTATAATTTTTGAAAAGAGTTTTAGATCTACATTTAACAATGAAATTGGCCTGTAGCTGCCGCACTCCGCCGGGTCTTTCCCTTCTTTGGGGATTACAGTTATATGAGCAAGGAGTGCCTCTGGAGGGAGTGCCGCAGTACTGCCCAACGCATTGAAAAATTTTGCCATTTGTCCCGTTAATATCGTGGCGAATTCTTTATAGTAGCTTATTGAGAATCCATCTGGGCCTGGTGATTTCCCAGACTTGACCTTTTTGAGGGTTTCACATATCTCCTCAATGGAGATAGGGCTCCCAAGGCTTTCCCGGGCTGGGGATGGCAGTCTCGGCATTCCTGCTGTTGAAAGATACTCCTTTACTCCCGCCTGTATGTCACCAACTGGCTTCAAATTGTATAATGAGGAATAATACTCCTCAAATGTCTGGGCTATATCTCTTGGTTTCTTTACTAGTTGTCCCTCTTTCCCCTTAACTTGCGGGATGTATATTGCCCTGTTCTTTTCCTTAAGTTTCCCTGCCAGTAGTTTACTACATTTATCCCCCAACTCATAGTTCGCCTTTCTACCTCTTTGTATGACTGCCTTAGCTTTAAATCGCATAATCTCTGAAATCTGCCTTCTTAATTGTCCTAGTTCTCTCCCAACTGCAGGTAGTTGTATTTTTTTATGTTGGATTTCCAGTCTCTGAATCTCCGCTAATATTTCCCTGATCTGTTTCTCCCGTTTTTTTTCCAGATATGATCCATGTTTTATCAAAACACCTCTGATAACCGTCTTGTGTGCCTCCCACACCATTCCCAGATCACTCCCTGGCGTATCGTTGACCTGAAAGTACGCCGCAATCTCCTTGGCGACATCTGTTTTAACCTCTGGATTTTGCAGCAGACTCTCATTCAAACGCCAACATCTGTCCTGGGCAAATACCTCATTGGAGAGGGAGAGACACAGACTTATCGGGGCGTGATCTGACCACGTTATGTTCCCTATTGTTATCTCCGCAACTGATGTAATCAGGAAATGAGGGATCAGAAAAAGGTCTATACGGGAGTATCTCTGATGCGAGTTGGAGAAGAAAGTATAGTCTTTTTCATCTGCGTGTAAAATCCTCCAAGCATCTACCAGCTGTACTTCGTGTAGTTTTCGTATTATCCCCCTTCTGATATTCTCTGAGATTGATGATGTCCCAGAGGATGTGTCAAGCCTGGGGTCCAGGGTAATATTAAAATCCCCCCCCAGGATCAACTTACCCTCTGTAAATTCGGCCAACTCTACAAGGGCTCTCCTAATAAATACATCTTGTTTAGTATTTGGTACATACATAGTGGCCAGGGTTACTTTGACACCTCCTATACTCCTTCAGGTAAAGGAACCTACCATTCGGGTCTAGGCGTTCGTCTTGTAGCGTCCATGCCACTCGATTGGAGATCAAAATTGCTACCCCCTTCGACTTCGCTTCCCGATTCATCACGTGGTATACGCATGGGAAGAATCTGTTCTGCAAAAATGGGAGGTTCCCTGCCCTGAAGTGGGTCTCCTGTACGTAGGCCACATCTGTCCCCCAGCTCCTTAAGTCCTTTAACAACATCTTACGTTTTTCTGGGACATTCAGTCCTTTAGCGTTTAGGGATGTTACTTTTATTGACTCCATCTCCCGCTCCCGGATAAGTTTAAGCCGGAGGAGAGACAAGAAGTAAAATGAAAGAAAAAAAAAAAAAAGGGGAAAAAATTCCCAAGTCCCACCCCCCTCCCTCCCTTAATCCAACCCCCGCCTCCCTTCTATGTCCCTAAGGGAAAAAACAACACCCTGAACTGGATCCTCCTCCAGTTTCCACCGTGGGTGTATACCTACTTCAGGGGATGTAACTGGATTGATCGAGTGGCTCCCACCCAGCTTCCTTCTACCCTCCCCACCCCGACTATACTCAATCTCTTCTATTTCCAGAGTTTCCATATCCCTTCTTTTCTCTCCCTCCTATTATTTTTAGCCTCTATTCCTTCCTTCCTTATTCTTACCCAGCATATATAAATTTTTGCCATTAGTTTGTTATTTTCTCTTTTTCTTCCAATCCCTTCCTACTTCTCCTCTCCCCCCCGCTTCCTTACCTATACTTTATGCTTTATATTTAATTGCTCGTGTACAACTTGTATAGTGGGGAGGTGGCAATTCCTAGTCCCTTACGGGTCCCTATTTCCCCCGGTGGGGAAAGGGAAGGGTTCCTCTAAGTACCAAACCATGGCCAGTATGAGCTTCATTTATAGGAGGGAGAGAGAAAACAAAAAAAAAGGAAAAACCACCCACCACAAAAATCACATTCTCGTTTTCAACCCTATTTTAGGGAGAGACTGCATATAATGCCTAAACTGCATAAACTTCCCCCCTACCAGAGGAAATGGGGGCTGAAGAAAGAAGACCCCCCTAATCCGCACCGCAAGTCCCCCCCCTTCTCAGACCCTCCCCCCTCAAAATCAGAGCCCATCAGCAGCCCCTGCTCCAACCCCTCCCCCCCTCCCCAGTCCTCCACATACCCCAAAAAAAAAACACCTCTTCCCTTTCACACTCCGGGTTATGGGCAGGCACTTGGCATCCTCACTAATAATGCTGGACTCTTCCCCCTGAAACTGTGGTTTATGAATGGGTCCTGAGCATAGTCACTTACAATGCAGGACACTCCTCTTCCCTTTGTCACTCTGGGTTATGGGCAGGGACTCTGTCTCTTCACTCACAATGCAGGACACCCCGGGTTATGGGCAGGCTCTTGACATCCTGAACGGGCCCTTAGCATCAGCAATTACAATTCAAGAAACTCCTCTCCCCTCCAACACTCTGGGTTATGGGCAGGAACTCTGTGTTTTCACTTAAAATGCAGGACACTCCTTTTCCCTCCGACACACTAGGTTACGGGCAGGCCCTTGGTAGCCTCACTTCTAAAGAAGGAATCTTCCATCAGACACTCTGGTTTAAGGATAAGCCCTTACTATCATCACTTACAATGCAGGACACACCTCTTTCTTTCGACATATTGGGTTATGGGCAGGCCCTCAGTGTCTTCCCTCCGACATGAGTGGGCCCTTGTCATGCTCACTTACTATGCAGGACTCTCATCTTCCCTCTGACATCCTGGGTAATGGTCGAGTCCTCACTTACAACGCAGATCTGTCCTCTTTGCTCCGACACTATGGGTTATGGGTGGGCCCTTAGCATTGTCACTTATAATGCAGGACTTTCCCCTTCCCTCTCAAAAGACTGAGGTATGGGCGGGTCCCCAGCGTCCTCACAGTGCAGAAGTGTCCTCTTCTCTTTGACACTCTGGGTTATGGGCAGGCCCTTGGCATCCTCGCCTATAATGCAGGACTCTTCCTTTCCCTCCGACACTCTGGTTCATGAATGGGCCCTCAGCGTCTTCACTTACAATGCATGAAACTCCCCCCCCCCCCCCCCAACACTGCGAGTTATGGGCACCCTCATTTACAATGCAGAACTCACCTCTTTCCCACAACACTCTGGGTAATGGGCATGCCTTTGACATCCTGACTTATAATACAGGACTCCTCCCTCCGACACTCTGGTTTATGGTCGAGTCCTGAGCATCCTTACTTACAGTGCAGGACTCTCCCATTCCTCCCACCAACAGTCTGAGTTATGGGCAAGTCCTCAGCATCCTTACTTATAAAACAGGACTCTCTTCTACCCTCTAACACTCTGGGCTTTGTATGGACCATACGTGTGCTCACTCACAATGCAGGACTTGATCAGTCTAATACTTTGGGTTATGGGGAACGATCCGCATTCTCACTTACAATGCAGGACTCTTCCCTTCTGGGTTATAGGCAAGTCCTCACAATGCAGGACTCTCGCTTTCCCTCCAACACTCTTGGTTATAGGAGAGTCCTCACTTACAATGCAGGACTCTCGCTTTCCCTCCGACACTCTGGGTTATAGAAGAGTCCTCACTTACAATGCAGGACTCTCCCCTCCGACTTGGTGGGTTATAGGCAAGTCCTCACATACATTGCAGGACTCTCGCCTTCCCTCCGACACTCTGGGTTATGGGTGAGTCTTCTCTTACAATGCAGGTCTCTTCCCTTTCCTCCAATACTCTGGGTTACGGGTGGGCCCTTGGCATGCTAACCCACAATGGAGACTCGTCCCTTTCTTTCGACATTCTGGGTTATAGGAGAGTCCTCACTTACAATGTAGGACTCTTCCCTTCGAGGTTGTGGGTTATAGGCAAGTCCTCACATACAATGCAGAACTCCCACCTTCCCTCAGACACTCTGGGTTATAGGCGAGTCCTCACTTACAATGCAGGTCTCTTCCCTTCCCTCCAATACTCTGGGTTATGGATGGGCCCTGAACATCCTCACTTAAGCAGGCCATACAAGGCACAAATGTATTTCCTTCTTTCCCACACAGACAGTGCTGACAAGGGAATCCCTCATGCCAAGCAATTGTATTCTCCCAGCAGGGGAGGCAGTCCCTGCAGCGAGAAGACAGTGATTACTGCTAGCAGCTATACCAGCCGCAAGCCATAATCATATGTAAAATTGATCAACTTGGCTACATTCAGCCTGCCCATGCATGATTTGAATCTTGTATGGTTCATGCTGAACCGGTCAAGATTCAAAGTCTATGGCTGGCCTTACAGAGAAGGTCCTGCATTATAATTGAGGATGTCAATGGCCTGCCCATAATGGAAGGAGGTGGAGAGTGCCAGTTGCCTGGGGGAGGGAGAATAAGGTAAGTAAAGTATTTAGTATTTATCACAAGTATTTATTACTTGCAGTGCAGGGGGAGACTTGTTACTGTGAAATTTTCCCAAAGTTCAGCTTTAAAATTAACCCCCCCCCCCCCAAAAAAAAAGGATTCTGACCCAACGTGGGAAGACGGCGCACAGTCAGCACTACGTGACCTCGGCGGCACCCTCTCTCCCCCGGGCTCGGAAACCGCAGTCTCATTCATTCTGTGTAAGTGCTAATCTACAGACAGCAGCCATTGTGTCTGTGCAGTGACCCCTTCCAAATATGCTTCCTCATTAAAGAGTGAGGTATGTACTGTATGCGGTGTGTACGAGCCTCGTTCACCCAGTACTTTTCCAAACAATCCTATAACCAGGTCAGCTTATATAAGACCAAAGCCGGAGTGCAGCTGTTTTGGGGGGGGGAAGGTCTTGAAATAAAGTAATATATAAACCGTAAAGAGTACTGTAAATTAAGCAGGATCCTCCAGCAATCATACACCGGATCAGATTTCCTAATACTGTTGATTTTTTTCCTTATTGAGATAAATATAAAAGTTCAGTGGCATTGACACATTTTTTTTTTTTTTTTTTTACAATAGATCACTTTTTAACCTTTGATTTATGATCCAATTTACAATACAATTTAAAGTGGTTGTAAAGGTAAAAAAAAAATCCCCTAAATAGCTTCCTTTACTTTAGTGCAGTCCTCATGCACTTACCTCATCCTTCCATTTTGCATTTAAATGTCCTTATTTCTTCTGAGAGATCTTCACTTCCTGTTCTTCTGTCTGTAACTCCACACAGTAATGCAAGGCTTTCTCCCTGGTGTGGAGTGTCATGCTCGCCCCCCTCCCTTGGACTACAGGAGAGTCAGGATGCCCACTAACACACAGCTCCTTTGTCTATCTGCAACGTAGGGAGCGTCCTGACTCTCCTGTAGTCCAAGGGAGGGGGCGAGCACGACACTCCACACCAGGGAGAAAGCCTTGCATTACTGTGTGGAGTTACAGACAGAAGAAAAGGAAGTGAGGATTTCTCAGAAGAAATAAGGACATTTAAAAGCAAAATGGAAGGATGAGGTAAGTGAAGGAGGACTGCACTAAGGTAAAGGAAGCTATTTAGGAAAAAAATTGTACCTCTACAACCCCTTTAGGCTTGACCTTCAGCCTCCCTCCAGTCTTGCACAGTTGCACAGGCTCCTCTCATGTAATAAAGCTGTCGGCTAGCATGCGTGGTGACGCAATTCCCTACAGAAGTGACGTCACCACGCACGCTAGCCGACAGCTGGCCGGGACCGAACCGTTTGCCCATGGAATGTGTATAGAGCGATGCATGTTCGGATGACTTTATATATGCAAGTGCGCACTTTGCATTCTTTTAAAGTGGTTGTAAACCCTCAATAAAAAAAAAAACCCTGCAAGACAAAAGGCATAATGAGCTAGTATGCATAGCATACTAGCTCATTATGAATGACTTACCTTACATCGAAGCCCCTGCAGCGGTCCTCGTCCCACCCTCGTGCGGTGACATCTCTCCCGGGGGTTACTTCGGGTATAGCGGCTCCAGCGATGTGATTGGCGGGAGCCGCGATGACGTCACTCCCACGCATGCGTGGGGGAGGTAACGGGACATACGTGCCATTCCTTCAGTTTGCCCCAGTGCGCATGAGACGAATTTAGGAGGAGTTTTCATTGACCCTGTGTGTCTGAACAGTGATGATTGGCCCTTGTCAATCGCATGCACCCAAAGAAAAAAAAAACTCTCTAACAATACACACCAAACTGAGCATGTGCAGCCTGACTCCTGATGCTATGTTCTATAAGCAGATGGTCTGAAGTCAGGTAAAGAAGGGGAGGATCAGAAAAGATAGGATCATACAGCATTTATACACAATGCAAAGGATTAGCCCCTTAGGTTCCACAGTGAGTATAACAAGCATACTTTACTGCATATACAGACTGATTTTACTGTTATGGGTTTAGTAATACTTTAAGTATTCTGGAAGTTTTCTCTGATAACTAAACCTGGGAGCTGATATCCAATTTGGATGCATTAAGCCTTTATGCGTTAACCATTTGTGCATCCAGTGATCAATATGTTCTGGTAAGAGGCTGGAGTGTGTCTATTTTAGGTGCACTTGTACCGTTTTTCCTTTTCACACTGGTGATCACATTTGGAAGATTATACCTTTTTTTTTTCTTTTGGGGTGGACTTTGTATTGACACTACATGGTAATATAGTTATATGTTTAATTAGGCCAAGATTGGCCCATGTATTAGTTTAATATCATGTGTTCTTGCAAATCATTTTGATTCACAAATGGGTTTTTGGGCTGTATTTGTTTTTGTTTTCTTTCTGATTGTTTTACCCCTACTCACAATAGTAGTGCTGTACTACGCCATTACTATACTTTTTGATTTGGTAAATTTTGTGATGGCAGCTATTTATTCTTATGCCGCATACACACAACCGTTTTTCATGTCACGGAAAAAAACAACGTTTTTCACAACGCGATTTCTCAAGCCTGCCTTGCATACACACGATCGTGATAAAAAATGCTCGAGCAAAGCGCGGTGACGTACAACACGTACGACGGCACTATAAAGGGGAAGTTCCATTCGAATGGCGCCACTGGGGGCAGATTATGCCAACTTCCCTTCTCATAACTTGCTTCTGAGCATGCGCATTTTTCTCCCCGTCGGTAAAACCTACACACGGCCATTTTTCACGACAAGAAAAATGACGACGTGAAAAACGTTGAGAAAAAATAGAGCAGGTTCTACATTTTTAATGGTCATTTTTGTGGTCAAGAAAAATGCTCTGGAGCCTACACGTGATCGTTTTTAACCACTTCAGCCCCAGGCCATTTTGCTGGTCAATGACTGGGCCACTTTTTGCGATTCGGCACTGTGTCGCTTTAACTGACAATTGCGCAGTGTGGCTCCCAAACAAAATTGGCGTCTTTTTCCTCACAAATAGAGCTTTTTTTTCTTTTGGTGGTATTTGATCACCAAAAATAGAGCGACAATTTTGTGGAAAAAAAAAATGAATATTTTTTACTTTTTGCTGTAATAAATATCCCCCAAAAATAATTAAAAATCTATCTTAAAAATCGCAATAAGCGTTTATAGATTGGTTTGCGCAAAAATTATAGCGTCTACAAAATAGGGGATAGTTTTATGGCATTTTTATTAATGTTTGTTTTTTTTTTTACTAGTAATGACGGCGATCAGTGATTTTTATCGGTACTGCGACCTTATGGCGGACACTTTTGACACATTTTTGGGACCATTGATTACTGTAAAAATGGCACTGGCAGGGAAGGGGTTAACACTAGGGGGCGAAGGAAGGGGTTATGTTCCCTAGGTGTGTTCTAACTGAAGGGGGGTGGGACTGACTAGGGGAAATGACAGATCGCTGTTCATACATTGTATGAACAGACATCAGGCATTTCTCCCCCCGACAGGACTGGGAGCTGTGTGTAAACTCCCGATTCTCGCTCTGTAACGAGTGATCGCGGGTGCCCGGCGGTGATCGCGCCCACCAGGCACGCGCGTCGGCACCAGGGGCGCGCCCGCGCCCCCATTGGCTGGAATGCGAAATGACGTATAGTTAAGTGATTTTGCGCAGCCGAGCCGACCTGCCGCCGTATAACTGCGGAGTCTGGTCGGCTAGTGGTTAACCAATTAACCACTTCAGCCCCGGACCAATATGCTGCTAAATGCCCAAAGGCGTTTTTACAATTCGGCACTGCGTCGCTTTAACAGACAATTGCGCGGTCGTGCGACTTGGCTCCCAAACAAAATTGGTGTCCTTTTTTCCCCACAAATAGAGCTTTCTTTTGGTGGTATTTGATCACCTCGTTCACAAAATAGGGGATAGTTTTATTGCATTTTTATTATTTTTTTTTTTTTTACTACTAATGGCGCCGATCAGCGATTTTTTTCGTGACTGCGACATTATGGCGGACACTTCGGACAATTTTGACACATTTTTGGGACCAATGTCATTTTCACAGCAAAAAATGCATTTAAATTGCATTGTTTATTGTGAAAATGACAGTTGCCGTTTAGGAGTTAACCACAGGGGGCGCTGTAGGATTTAGGGTTCACCTAGTTTGTGTTTACAACTGTAGGGGCGTTTGGCTGTAGGTCTGACTTCATCGATCGAGTCTCCCTATAAAAGGGATCACTCGATCGATGCAGCCGTCACAGTGAAGCACAGGGAAGCCGTGTTTACATACGGCTCTCCCCGTTCTTCAGCTCTGGGGAGCAATCGCGAGCGGGCGGCTAGAAACGCCGGATCGCGCCCCGCGGGTTTCCGACCGCCGCATGTAATCGGGGGGGGGGGGGGCTCCGATCAGACCCCCGATCCACGCAAAGGCAGGCACGTATATATATATATATATATATATATATATATGTGCATCTGCCTTAACGTGCCCTTCTGCCAACGTATATCTACATGCAGCGGTCGGGAAGTGGTTAAAAAAAATTGCATTTTTCTCGTCATGAAAAACGGTCGTGTGTGGTTTACCCAAGCGCAGTGATTGGCCAACAGATTGGAAGCCTCACCCTGACTTGACTATGGTAGGCAGCTGTTGTTAATAAAAATGTTTGCAGATCATCACATTTTTACAGCGATTGGTTATATTATGGATTGGTCTTCAGTCTCTAAAATTGCTTTAATTGTAGCGCATTAACAAAGAGAACAAAACATTCTGCAAGGTTAATATGTTCCCTCCTGCAAAGCCGTGTTCCTGTACCGGCGTGCCGGCGCACCGCCAATTCTAATGACCGCAGCTCCCTGATAATGGACTGCATGCAGGCAGGATCATCTCTTCTCCTCTGGACCTATAAATCAATATATCGGTTGTCTCTTCAGAACGCAATGCCTCCACATAGCTTCAAATTATTACAGCTGTGAGCCTGGGCCGGCTTCCTCCGAGCAGCATGAGCGGGCATAGAGATGAAAGAAATCTTATTCTGATAAATGTTTTTTTTCCAGGGCAAAATCTTCTCCCGGATTCCACAGGGTGCAAGACGTGAAGAACTCTCCAATCTCTTCATTTGGGCCCATTTATACAGGTCGTGAAATGTTATTAGTGTGAAAGAAACAACGTGTCATTCATTGACCAGACTTTACTAATTATGACAAGTTTTTCCATCCGAAATCAGAACAAAAAAAAGAGATCTGCTCACAGCGTTCATCCAAAGTTTAACTTCCTAACAAAACCTGCACTCCGTTACTGAATTAATTTTATGTAAGATGGAATAGAATTCATCTATCTCTGGCCTTTTCATCTCTCTGACTGCCTGTCTAATGGCGCGTACACATGATAATTTTTCAGCACGGTCATGTGTGGGCTAAAACTACGTTAAAAAAATGTGCATTCTCAGAAGCAAGTTATGAGACGGGAGCGCTTGTTCTGGTAAAACTACCGTTCATAATGGAGTAAGCACATTCATCACCCAGAAGCCTGATCCATCAACGACCCTCCGGTGGTTTGAATGTTTGGTAGGTTTATGGTTGTGCCATACTCTTTCCATTTTCGGATGATGGATTGAACAGAGCTCAGTGAAGTGTTCCTGCTGAAGAAAAGCATCCCCACACCACGATGCTGCCACCACCATGTTTCACAGTGGGGATGGTGTGTTCAGGGTGACGTGCAATGTTAGTTTTCTGCACCCACAGCGTTTTGCTTTTAGGGTCTCATCTGACCAGAGCACCTTCTTCCACATGGCTTCTCGCAAACTGCAAACAGGACTTCTTATGTCTTTCTTTCACCAATGTTTTTCTTCTTGTCACTCTTCCATAAAGGGCAGATTTGTGGAGAGCACCACTAATAGTTGTCCTGTGGACAGATTCTCCCCCCTGAGCTGTGGATCTCTGCAGCTCCTCCAGAGTTACCATGGGCCTCTTGGGTGCTTCTCTGATGAATGCTCTCCTTGCCCGGCCTGTCAGTTTAGGTGGACGGCCATGTCTTGGTAGGTTTACTCTTTGACTGGTTGGCCTATCACTAGACCCGAACACTCATGTGGTGGGATGATGTCACAGCTTTCCCCCTACTTGTCCAACTTTGACGTTAGCCGACACCCAGAATTTAGAAAGGGGGAGGGGTGATGGAGCGTGACTTTGTAAATATAAAAGCCTGAGGGATAGGGGGAGGGGGTAATTGTTTGATTTGGCAAGGTTACGGTTTTGCTTTAACATCTTTACGCTCACTGACATAGGTCTTTGCATGCCCAACTGAAAAAAAGAACTGTGGGAAAAGGCTGAAGTTTTCCAGCTGTTCTGTGCTTTCAATCCTTGGAGACAAATCATTTTCAAGCCTGTCGACTATCAAACTGCTGCCGAGTTGTTCCAATATTGTGTTTAAACCATACGGTGACACTGAGTGTTGATTCACGATGACTTAGGTTTCTCAGATGTACGTACATAGGTGAATGTTTACCTCTGTTCCTGTAACCACTGATGAGTCAGGTTCACATGCTATATATAATGTAAATGCCTTGACAGTAAAAGTAGGATTTCATGATGCTCCGAGAAGATTGTCTCCCCTACGCAGATCTGCAGAAAGGTGGTGATGACTAAACACATGAATGGTCCTTAAAGAGAGTCATTTAAAGATATCTCTGCATTCTATCAAACCGCAAACACCACCACCACTGCCAAGTAAATTTTTTCAATGTAAGCGCTGGCTGGAAAACAATTTATAGGACAAACTGACAATTAAACGCTCAACCTCACACTGCACAGAGCTTTTCCTGCTCGCAGGACAACAATCTTAAGAGCCAGCAGACTGGGAGTGAACATAGTAGCATAGTAGCCAGGGCTGCCGTTAGAAATCATGGGGCCCCATACAGCCTTTTTGACGCGGCCGTGGAAATCTGAGCCAGAAGTTCTACCCCTCCCCTCCTTTTACACAGTTATCTGGGACCTATCACAGGTCCCAGAAGACTATGGTACCATTCACAGGGCACAGCATAGCTTGCGCATGCGCAGGAGGAAACGATCTGTGAAGCCACAAGGCTTCACTGTAGGCTTCCCTGCCTGTTTCCCAAACTTGAGATGTTGAGGCCTGCACCCAAAGCCAAGTGAAAGATCGGCTCAGGTGAGGACCTTGCTGGCCTCCTAGACACTCCTCTTTGTGGATTTCGCCTGGTTACTGGTTTAGTGCAGAGTTTGGATCACTTGCAGAGCAAGTCTAATCTGATATAACAGAGTCACTGGCTCTCAGAAATGTGACTCTCTCTGTAGTCCATCAGTGAGAGTTCTGCTACATGTCAAGTGTTCGAGCCTTACAGGTGCAATGTGAATCTAGATCAGAAACTTCCAGAGTTCTGCTCTCAACTATCACACCGTCACCCCAGGCCAACATTAGCCATTACGCTAAGCGCTTCTTGCTTGTCTCTGTACTCTCGTAGTTCTATCAGACAAGTGACAGACTGTTGAGCATGTCTTAAGGTGTAAGTTGGCTCGTTGAGACATTTCTCCTAGTAATCTGTATAGTTAATCAGTACAAGTTTCGTAGTGACCTATGTTATTTGATTTTGGCTCAAGTCTTTGTCACTGCTCAACCCTGAAGCCTGCATGTGTTTTTCTATGCTTTGCTAGTCAAAGATATTGAGACTGTGTAATTACTGACTTGGCAGGTCATCATGGTTTTCCTGTGGGTAATCTGGAATACCATTAACAGTCTGTTTGGTGGACACACATAGATTTATATTTCCATAGAACAAGCTTTTACAATACGACAGCCACCTTATTGTTTAATTATGATTTGCTAGATACCAAATAGGATATAAGAGGAGAACCAAATGTGATATAAATCTGATGCATGTTTCTCCTAGGAGGTCCAATGTGTCTTGCATGGTAAAATACATGTGTTTGGTGTCTGACTGGTTTCTTCTTTACGTTAATGCAACCACGTTTTATGATGGTAACTTCATTACAGTAGGAGTTCTGGATTATGAACTAGAGTTGAGATTTTTAGATGCATGAATCTTTTTTTTTTTTTCCTTCAGCCTACTAAAAAATCAACCTCATCTATGCCCAGCTAAAACGGAAATGTTAATTCTGGAAGGTGCTAGACTTTAACCCATTCCCGCTGACCGCCTACCGGCCCCTTTAAGGGTTCTAAAAGAGGTAGGCATTCGGGTCATGTGACCACAGTTACTGGCTGTCACAGCAGTCACATGATCGGAAAGCTCCCGATCGCTAGTATGCATTGGGAGTTTCTGGCACCAACGACTACCTAGCTGGGAGCGTGCAGGGAGAGCGCTCTTAGAACAGTAAGTGGTTTACACTGGGCCCAACCCTTCGAGTTGCCACATATATGTGGATGGCGTTGAGGGGTTAAGATAGTTTGAAATTGACAGTGATCTAGAATTTGTTAAAATAGAAAAAATAGGATTTTTTATAACAGCTTACCTGTAAAATCCTTTTCTTGGAGTACATCACGGGACACAGAGGAGCATAGTAATTACTATGTGGGTTATAGAGTCTACCTTCAGGTGTGGACACTGGTGTAATCAATTAGACAGGAAGTTCCCTCCCTATATAACCCCTCCCATACTGGGAGTACCTCAGTTTTTGTAGCAAAGCAATAAGTGTCCCAATATCCCCAAACAAGAGGGGTGGGAGCTCTGTGTCCCGTGATGTACTCCAAGAAAAGGATTTTACAGGTAAGCTGTTATAAAAAATCCTATTTTCTTTATCGTACATCACGGGACACAGAGGAGCATAGTAATTACTATGTGGGACGTCCCAAAGCAATGCTTACTGAGGGGAGGGAGACACAAACAACGCAGGCCGCCATCAGACGTGAGGAATCAAAACTGCAGCCTGCAGCACACTACGCCCAAAGGCGCTTTCCCCACCTTCCTTATGTCCAATTGGTAAAAGTTTGTGAAAGTATGGACAGACGACCACGCCGCTGCCATGCAGACCTGAGCCAAGTAGGCTTGGCGATGCACTGCCCAGGAAGTACCCACTGCTGTAGTGGAATGTGCTTTAACCTTAAACGGGGGAACCTCTCCCCTTAAGCCATCGGCTTGAGTAATGACCTGTCGAATCCATTTGGAGATAGTGGATTTCGACATCTGGGACATTCTGGCAGGATAAACGACATACCCGTTTTCCGGATCTGAGCAGCAGCCCTAAGGCAGAACTGTTCCAAGTACGTCTAGGGTATGCAATGGCTTCTCCCTTGCAGAACTAGGTTCTGAGAAAAAAGAAGGGAGAACTAGACCTTGATAAAAAGTTAGAAACAACCTTAGGGAGGAAAACCGGGTGAGGCCATAGGACCACTCTGACCTTATGGAGAATAAGGTATGGTTCCTTACAAGATAAGGCCGCCAACTCCGATACCCTCCTAGCAGAGGTTATGGCTATCAAGAAAACTACCTCCTGGGCAGAAGGACCAATGGAATGTGAGCCAAAGGCTCAAAAGGTTGCTTCTGCCAGGCAGACGGGACCAGATTCAAATCCCACGGATACAAGGGGGTCCTGACTGGAGGATTAATCGGGATCACACCTTGTAAAAAAGGTTTTGAGCAGAGAATGTGTAGCCCGTGGCCTTTGAAACAAAATTGATAAGGCCGAGCGCTGGCCCTTAATGGTGTTCTAGGGCCGACTTCAAGTCTGCCCCCATCCGCAGAAAATCCAGAATTCTGCTACTGAGAAACCTCCGGGGATGCCACCCCCTGGTTTCGCACCAGGCCATATAAGATTTCCAAACTCTGTAATAAATAAGCCTGGATGCTGGCTTTCTGGTATTAATCAAAGTAGACACTACTGAATTAGAGAGACCCCTCCATTTAGGATATGGGGCTCAGCCAAACCGTTAAACTTAGAGACGGTAAGGAAGGATGGAATATTGATCCCTGAGACAGTAGGTCTGGACGAATCGGAAGGGTCCCCGGATGCCCCACGGACATCCTTACAATTTCTGTGTACCAGGCCCTTCTGGGCCACGCCGGGGCGACCAGAATCACTGGTTTCTCTTCCGACCTTATCCTGCGAAGGAGGCAGGGTACCAATTGCAGTGGAGGACGCATACATTAGGGAGAATTGGTCCCATGGAAACACCAGCGCATTTGTGCCGCAAGCGAGTGGATCCCTTGTCCGGGACAGAAAGTTGTTCACCCTCGCATTGAACCTCGATGCAAAGAGATCCACATCTGGTGTTCCCCATCTCTGACAAATGGCCTGGAAGATGTCGGGGTAAAGAGTTCACTCCCCTGGGAGCAATTGTTGGCGGCTAAGGTAGTCTGCCTGCCAATTGACTATCCCCGGAATAAAAACCGCAGATATGCAGAGGACATACTTTTCCGCCCAGGTCGATTCGATTCGAATTCGATTCACCTCTCTTTGGGCTGCACGACTCCTTGTGCCCCCCTGGTGATTTATGTACGCCACAGCCGTGGCATTGTCGGACTGAACCCTGACTGGGAGACCCCTCAACCTGTCCGTCCACGCCGACAGGGCTAGATGGACTGCCCGAATCTCTAGCAGGTTGATAGGCAATGACCTCTCGGTGATTGACCATCTTCCTTGGAGAGACAGGCCCTCCAGGACTGCACCCCAGCCCAGAAGACTGGCATCTGTGGTCACAAAGGACTTCCCTCTTAGTAAGTTCTGGGGAACCAGCCACCAACAAAGGCTCTGCCGGACTGTCTGGGAGAGGGACAAGGGGAGGTCTCAAGGCCTGAACCCTTTTTGTTCCCAGGCAGACAGGATGGCCGTGTTGAAGTCCCCTTGAGTGGAACTGATGCGAATGGGGGACAGCATCTCGAAAGAGGCTACCATCTTCCCCAGTAGCCGCATACAAAGGCGAATAGAGGACAGACGCCTTGACTTGACTCTAGCTGAACTAGTTCCCTTAAAGCATCGACCTTTCTCTGGGGAAGAAAGATCTTTCTTTGGTCTGTGTCTACAAGTAGACCCAAATACTCGAGCCCTTGCACCGGCACTAAGGCCGACTTGTTTAGGTTGAGAACCCAACCCATGGATTCTAGGAATTCCACGGTTCTGTGCACTGCTGAGCTTAGATCGGCGGCAACTGAACGGTTCTACCAACAACCAGATCGTCTAGGTAGGCTATTATAGAAATGCCTTGAGGCCTTAGATTAGCTAATAGTGGGGCCAGTACTTTCGTGAATACACGAGGTGCGGTGGCCAGACCAAAAGGTAAGGCCACGAATTGAAAGTGGCGCTGATTTACCGTGAAGCGCAACAGCTTCTGATGGTTGAGGAAGATGGGAATGTGTAAGTATGCGTCCTTTATATCCGATGGACGCCAGAAGCTCCCTCCCTTGTAAGGAGGCAACCACTGACCGGATTGATTCCCCCCATTCCGGAAAGACTGGACACTTTAGGAACTTGTTTAAGGCCCAGAGGTCCAGAATGGGCCTTACACCTCTTGTTTGGTTTAGGGACGGGTAAAAAGATTTGAATAAAACCCCAAACCTTGTTCTTCCAGTGGCAGTTCCTCGATTACCCCTTGGGATAATAGATGATCCAAAGGCCAATGCATCAGGGACCTTCCTTATTCCCGGATCTTTCCCGGGACGCTTGAGGCCAAGAAGCGAGGTGGAGGAAAATTCGCCCAACTACAGAGCTTGTAGCCCTCGGGAAACCCGTAGAGAGAATCCAAACTGTCTTGGATCCTCCCTTGTCAAGCCTCCGCAAACAGCTGAAGTGCCCTCCCCCCACCCTGCTGAGTGGGGGTGAACCTTCATAATGCCGACTTAGCTGCTGGCTTGACCGGCTTATGGTTCCAAAGCTTTCTTGGAAGCCAAATGAGGCATGGCCCTGCGGCTTCCCTGTACCTTAAACTGTCCCGGGAGGCCCTCCGAACTGCCTGGTAGCGCAAGTACTAAGGGCTAGGAGAGGAAGATTTTTTAAAAGGAGGGAGGACCCCTTAAACCTCCTTTCTTTACTTGGTAACAGTGTGCTCTTGCCACTGCAAACCCTTTTTCTTGAATGTATGCATCCAGATCTTCCCCATATCAAATCGCTTAAACGCTCTCCATGAAAGGGAAACCCTGCCAGTTAACCTTTTATACAGGGTTTCAGCCGACCAGTTCTTTAACCAGAGTAATCTGCGCATATGAACCAAAGAGAGAGTGAGACGGCAGCACTCAAAAGAGGAGCATTACAGGCAAAACCCCGTTCTTCTCAACCAGGGCCCGGGTACCGTCCACTTTGGCTATGAAGCACCTTGGACGGATCCGGATTTATGGAGGCTTTTTTACATCCAGCCATGGATCCCTCCTAAGTGGAGCTCCTAAGAGCACATGTTCACTCGTGACCAACACCTTAGACACTGATGAAAAAACTAAGGTACTCCCAGTATGGGAGGGGTTATATAGGGAGGGAACTTCCTGTCTAATTGATTACACCAGTGTCCACACCTGAAGGTAGACTCTATAACCCACATAGTAATTACTATGCTCCTCTGTGTCCCGTGATGTACGATAAAGAAATATAAAATAAAAAAATCTGACAAAAAGGGAAAGGTCCAGTAAGGTTATTACAAGGCTGATCGCTATTACGGGTCCAAGTAAAATATTGATATGAAATTTTAAGAAACGTTGCATCACCTGCTAAACTTTGTGCAAAATTTGTGTTGGCTCCATGAAAACACCTTCCCATAATCGGAATCCTTGAAAATGCTCTGACAGCCAGACTGGCCAGGTCACATCCAAGGCAGGAAAACATTTAACAGCGTGCCGGCAGTTTTGCGATCGTTCGGTGCTTGGTTGTAAAGTGAAAGCAGATTTTCGCTAGGATTTTTGTAGTCCCGAAGAGGCCAGCATTACACTGCGAGGCATGCTTCAAAAGGAGCAAAAGGAATTCTTCTTATCCCTCATTTATTCCACTGTCTTAACACCAGCAAATAATAATAAGAACCATATAAAAGTAAAGCCTATAAACTGGAGCACTAGGTAGAAACTGAAAAGTCTCCTGCTAAGGTTTCTTATATACTACATTGAGTACAGTACTAATTATCTGGTATATACCACGAACATTCCGTGTGTCCAACATACTGCTCCCGTGTGCCCATTTACTGGATACATAGATCTGCTGTGATGTGGATACAAAGATTGATAGATATGAGAGGAGATGAATGGAGGAGAGAAGACGACAAGACGAGAGAGGAGGAGAAGACGACAAGACGAGAGAGGAGGAGAAGACGACGGGAGAGGAGACGACGACGAGAGAGGAGACGACGACGAGAGAGGAGACGACGACGACGAGAGAGGAGACGACGACGACGAGAGAGGAGACGACGACGACGAGAGAGGAGACGACGACGAGAGGAGAAGACGACGAGAGAGGAGAAGACGACGAGAGAGGAGAAGACGACGAGAGAGGAGAAGACGACGACGACGAAGACAGAGGAGAGACGACGGACAAGAAGAACGACGACGACGAGAGAGAGAAGAGACGACGACGACGACGAGACAGAGAGAAAGAGACGGACAGAAGAAGACGACGAAGACAGAGGAGAAGACGACGAAGACAGAGGAGAAGACGACGACGACAACAGAGGAGAAGACGACGACGAGAGAGGAGAAGACGACGACGAGAGAGGAGAAGAAGACGACGAGAGAGGAGGAGAAGACGACGAGAGAGGAGGAGAAGACGACGAGAGAGGAGAAGAAGACGACGAGAGAGGAGAAGAAGACGACGAGAGAGGAGAAGAAGACGACGAGAGAGGAGAGAAGACGAGAGAGAGGAGAAGAAGACGACGAGACGACGAGAGAGGAGAGTAGAGACGAGAGAAGAGAAAGACGACGAGAGAGGAGAAGAAGACGACGAGAGAGGAGAAGAAAGACGAAGACGAGAGGAGGAGAAGTAAGACAGAGGAGAAGACGACGAAACGACGACGAGAGAGGAGAAGAAGACGACGACGAGAGAGGAGAGAAGACGAGACGAGAGAGGAGAAGAAGACGACGACGAGAGAGGAGAAGAAGACGAACGAGAGAGGAGAAGAAGACGAGACGAGGAGAGAGAAAGACGACGAGAGAGGAGAAGAAGACGACGAGAGAGGGAGAGAAGACGACGACGACGAGGAGGGAGAGAGACGACGAGAGAGGAGAAGAAGACGACGAGAGAGGAAGAAGAGACGACGAGGAGGAGAAGAAGAGACGACGGAGAGGAGAAGAAGACGACGACGAGAGAGGAGAAGAAGACGACGAGAGAGGAGAAGAAGACGACGAAGACAGAGGAGAAGACGACGACGACAACAGAGGAGAAGACGACGACGAGAGAGGAGAAGAAGACGACGAGAGAGGAGAAGAAGACGACGAGAGAGGAGAAGAAGACGACGAGAGAGGAGAAGAAGACGACGAGAGAGGAGAAGAAGACGACGAGAGAGGAGAAGAAGACGACGAGAGAGGAGAAGAAGACGACGACGAGAGAGGAGAAGAAGACGACGACGAGAGAGGAGAAGAAGACGACGACGAGAGAGGAGAAGAAGACGACGACGAGAGAGAGGAGAAGAAGACGACGACGAGAGAGGGAAGAAGAAGACGACGACGAAGAGGAAAGAAGACGACGACGAGAGAGAGGAGAAGAAGACGACGACGAGAGAGGAGAAGAAGACGACGACGAGAGAGGAGAGGAGAAGAAGAACGACGACGACGACGAAGGAGAAGAAGACGACGACGAGAGAAGAAGAAGACGACGACGAGAGAGGAGAGAGACGACGAGAGAGGAGAAGAAGACGACGACGAGAGAGGAGAAGAAGACGACGACGAGAGAGGAGAAGAAGACGACGACGAGAGAGGAGAAGAAGACGACGACGAGAGAGGAGAAGAAGACGACGACGAGAGAGGAGAAGAAGACGACGACGAGAGAGGAGAAGAAGACGACGACGAGAGAGAGGAGAAGAAGACGACGACGAGAGAGGAGAAGAAGACGACGACGAGAGAGGAGAAGAAGACGACGACGAGAGAGGAGAAGAAGACGACGACGAGAGAGGAGAAGAAGACGACGACGAGAGAGGAGAAGAAGACGACGACGAGAGAGGAGAAGAAGACGACGACGAGAGAGGAGAAGAAGACGACGACGAGAGAGGAGAAGAAGACGACGACGAGAGAGGAGAAGAAGACGACGACGAGAGAGGAGAAGAAGACGACAACGAGAGAGGAGAAGACGACGGCGAGAGAGGAGAAGACGGCGAGAGAGGAGAAGACGGCGAGAGAGGAGAAGACGGCGAGAGAGGAGAAGACGACGAGAGAGGAGAAGACGACGAGAGAGGAGAAGACGACGAGAGAGGAGAAGACGACGAGAGAGGAGAAGACGACGAGAGAGGAGTAGACGACGAGAGAGGAGAAGACGACGAGAGAGGAGAAGACGACGAGAGAGAAGAAGACGACGAGAGAGGAGAAGACGACGAGAGAGGAGAAGACGACGAGAGAGGAGAAGACGACGAGAGAGGAGACGAGAAGATGAGACAAGGAAAGAGGGGAGAAGAGCAGAGAGAAGAGAAGAGAGGAGAGAAGAGAAGAGCGAAGAGAAGAGAGGAGCGAAGAGAAGAGAGGAGAGAAGAGAAGAGCGGAGAGAAGAGAAGAGAAGAGCGGAGAGAAAAGAAGAGCGGAGAGAAAAGAAGAGCGGAGAGAAAAGAAGAGCGGAGAGAAGAGAAGAGCGGAGAGAAGAGAAGAGCGGAGAGAAGAGAAGAGCAGAACGAAGAGAAGAGCGAAGAGAAGAGCGAAGAGAAAAGAGAAGAGCGAAGAGAAGAGCGAAGAGAAGAGCGAAGAGAAGAGCGAAGAGAAGAGCGAAGAGAAAAGAGAAGAGAAAAGCGAAGAGAAAAGCGAAGAGAAAAGAGAAGAGAAGAGAAAAGAAAAGAGAAGAGAAGAGAAGAGAAGAGAAGAGAAGAGAAAAGAGAAAAGACCAGGCAAGAGAGAAGAGAAGACAAGACAAAAGGCAAGAGAAGACTAGGCAAGATGAAAGATATGAAGACAAGGCAAGAGAAGACAAAAGAGGAGAGAGAAAGGAAAAGAAATAAATACAAAATAGACAGACAGATGCAGCAAGTCAGACAGAGCCTGCTACATTTCCTGACCAAAAGACACTCATTATTATCTAGCCCTTGCCCTTCTTTTGAATTTCAGTTCTTCCAATCATGTAGGCTCAGCATGTGGGCGTTACCTAGGGTGGTCTGCAAACAAATACAGCCTTGCCTAGGAATGCCCACTCCTCCAGATTAACACCCACCCATTAAGGCATTTTAATATTTCCATAACTCTTCCCAAGAGCCAGCCCACTGATTTTATCAGGACTGGGGTCTGCTGAGAGGAGTACGGGGGCAGGGTACTGTGGTGTTTTCGGTAAGCACCCTGATGGCCCCTCCCACCAACCACGATTTGCCTGTATTGCATATAGAAGTGCAGTGTCCCAGTGATGACATCTCTGGGTCTAAAATAAGGTATGTCCTGAAAATTTCAAGACTTTATTAAAAAAATAAAATTAGCATATTGATGAGGGTGGAGGAGGGAGGAACCAGGTGGAGCAATATATAAAACACACGAAACTTCAGCCTTGGACTTGCACGTTTATCTGCCACAACCCCATTTACTATAAATAAGATTTCGCTTAGATTTAGAAACGCAGCATTTTCTGAGAACGTTCTAATGCTGCAAATCCACTCAATACCCGTTACACTGCAGATCGCCACAATCGCTGCCATTGTTCCAGATTTAGACGGGGGTAATGCCCACTCTGAGAAGGCACAGTGCTTTTCAGAGTCCCAGGCCTGGAGATTAAAATATGATGATCCGGTAATGGGATTTGGGCCGGTAGTCGTACAGAACTCATAGAGAGACGTTTAATGTGCAGATATACCACCCGGAGTAAGACACACAAATCAAATACGCTACGGCTCAGCAGAAGGGCCCCTTTACACGCGCTCGGGGAGTTACGCAATCACAGTTGCTGTACCGAATATCTGTAGTAACCCCCCCCCCCCCCCCCCAACTTGCACCGTTTACTGGAAGCCACCTTTCCTACACGCGGTATATCCCAAGAGATTGCAGAGAAATAAAAGTCAGATATTCTTCCTAATAAAGTGAGGAATGCTGGTAAATCAGGATTATGTCAAAAGTCATGCTCCATATTTAGCTGATAAATGTTTTTTTGTAATAGTATCCCACACGCTGGGGTTTGCTCAGCCCGATGGGGTCCATATATAAGGCAGGAAAATGGATGCACAGCTTGAGCAGCCAATCAGGGGGCTAAAAATATCAAGACAATTACAGTGGTTTAAAGTGATATTTGTTATTTATTTTTGTTTAAAAATAACAAACATGCTATACTTACACAGAGAAGCACCGATCCGCCTCTTCCCTGGTCCCTCATCGGCGCTCCGGGCTCCTGCCTCCTGCCGAGTGCCCCCACAGCAAGTAGCTTGCTATGGGGGCACCCTAGCCGAGCCGCTGCTCTGTGTCCATTCAGATATGAAGCCGCGGCTTCCCCCCCTTTCCTCTCTCTCCTCATTGGATCACCAACTTTGATTGGCAGCAGCGAGAGTCAATGGTGCCCGCTGCTGTGTCAAACTGTTGGCGCTATATAAATCCTGTATAATAATAATAATATTTTGTAAATTTCAAAAGACGGTATAAAGGAATAGTAGTGGTAAAAAAAACAAAAAAAAAAAACACTTGTGGGTTTAACTAATCTTTTAGTTGTACAATTCTCCTTTGAAAGGAGGTGTGTCCTATGCCTACATACGTTTGCTAATAGGGGTCACTCAGTCGAAACCCGCATGAGCCATTTCGCCAGAAAGCTGACAAAGTGGACATCCAATTATAGGTGGTGGAAGCAAGTGCTGCCCTGCAGCCGCACATATACGAGGGGCGTGTATTTGTGAGGGTGCAAGGTGGGGAATGCCTCTGCTGCCTACGATTGGCTGTCAGCTTTAACATCTTCCTTGTGGGATAGCTCAGACAGGTTTGGACATGTGTCCGAACATGCCTGAGCTCCTACATCATTGTTATTTATCTGATAATAAAAGAACGTGTTCCCTAGTCGAAGTCCTATCGAGACAAAACGCGTCGGCCAAGCTTTTATAGCTTCCCACATAGCTACCCTATTAGTTTGTGATCACTTTTATGCATCATGTCTTGATGTACTTTTAAAATAAAAACTTTTTGCGTTTTTAACCTGCACCATATGAGGCTTTTTTTTGCCTTTCATTTTTTTTTTTTTTTGGGCTCTTGATGGGAACGTCCTTCTTTGGATCCACCAAGCGAATTGACTCTTATTTTGGACCTGACTTCATCCTTCCAACCTACCTTTGGAGCCTTAAGATCGGATGTGTCTAGCCTGATTGACCCACTGTCGTATGGTATGTGTGTCCACCAGAGTAGGTAAGAGTATCCATCTACCATTCTCTTTTCTTGAGGATTTGACGTCAAACTTGTGTACTTCCACAGTTCCCTTCGTTTTGAAATACATTGTTTCCAGTTCTCTCTACAGTGTATTCTTCCCGCCACGGACTATATTGTTCATCAGCCCCTTGTTGGGACCTTTCTTTTTTCAAAAACGTTCATTTAGTGATTAAGCCACTCATACAAATCACATTGTATTGTCTTATGCATTGTTATACAAGTTGTTACTCTCAGTCCTTGGGGTTAGTTTAGCTCCATGTGTTTTTTCAGAGCTATTGTGAATTACACTTTTGTTGCTATTTTGCACATCTCTTGCACAGTTATCATACCCATACATTGTATTTTTTGTGTTTTGGTCACTTATTAGCGCTGCACTATATTGTACACTGATAACATAAGAACACCGGTTTAAAATGAGGAGAGGGATTTGCAAGCACACCCACCTGCAATCTACATTGTCACAATTCACCTACCTAACTGCTGGAAGAGGAGGGCGACGCTGGTTCCCGTCACTGGCAGGCTTTCGTACAGAGGGGTCTGGATCAGCTGACGGTCTCCGGCACCCAATGAAAAGAGTTTCTGCAAAGAAAAAAAAATGGTGGTCGTCACTTGTGAGGGTCTGAGTGGACAGAAAGTGTATATATTAACTATTGTGTAAGGTCAGATTTCCACTCAGGATAAAATATCAGCAGTAACATTTCATGTGAGGTTACAGAAGTACTGGACTCTGGAAATGGTGGCAAAAAGAAAAAGAAAAGGCAAGTAGAAGGCAAGGACTAGTCAACAGTATTGCTTGTGGTCACCTTGAGTGGTTCCTGTGTGGGGGCTGAAATTCTGGTAGAGGCAAGGCTTTGCTTCCTCAAGTTAGAGCCTCCAGCACAGAGAACAGTGAGCAGCACAGCAGTGACAAGCCAAATCTCACTAAAAACCCCCTGAGACTATAATTCTTGCCATCTTGGGGACACTATACAGCAGCCTTTCATAAACTTTTATTCCCAGAACAGCACTCACAATTTTCAGGCCTCAGGAAAATGATACCTACCCTACACCTATAAAATTCCTACAGCTCCCAGTACATTAGTGTATATTGGTGGGTAGTGGCGGAAGGACCCCTTACATTTGTGTTCTAGAGAGAAAGAACCTCTTACACTGGTCAACTGTGAAAGGAGGACCCCCTTACAATGGTGACCAGTAAAAGAAGAGCCACAATACACTGGCCACCAGTAAAAGAAAGCCTCCTTTATAATGGGCCACTTTTACTTTGGCCACCAGTTAAAAAGGCCCCCTCCCTACATTGGTCACCGGTGAGAAAAGACCCACATTACACTGGCCACCAGTAAAAAAAGGCCCCCTCCCTACATTGGTCACCAGTGAGAAAGGATCCATATTACAATGGCCATCAGTGAGAGAAGACCCACCTTACATTGGTCACCAGTGAGAAAGGATCCATATTACAATGGCCATCAGTGAGAGAAGACCCACCTTACAATGACCACCAGTGAGAGAAGACCCACCTTACAATGGCCACCAGTGAGAGAAGACCCACCTTATTACAATGTCCACCAGTGAGAGAAGACCTACCTTTATTACAATGTCCACCAATGAGAAAAGACCCACCTTATTACAATGGCCACCAGTGAGAAAAGACCCACCTTATTACAATGGCCACCAGTGAGAAAAGACTCACCTTACAATGTCCACCAGTGAGAGAAGACCCACCTTATTACAATGTCCACCAGTGAGAGAAGACCCACCTTATTACAATGTCCACCAGTGAGAAAAGACCCACCTTATTACAATGGCCACCAGTGAGAAAAGACCCACCTTATTACAATGGCCACCAGTGAGAGAAGACCCACCTTATTACAATGGCCACCAGTGAGAGAAGACCCACCTTATTACAATGGCCACCAGTGAGAGAAGACCCACCTTATTACAATGGCCACCAGTGAGAGAAGACCCACCTTACAATGGCCACCAGTGAGAGAAGACCCACCTTACAATGGCCACCAGTGAGAGAAGCCCAGCCACCCATAAGGGCCACCACTGAAAAGAAGGCCCCCTTTACAATGGCCCAACTTATGTTGGTGTTCAGAAGGAGATGTTCATAGGCATAGTGCAGCGGGAAAAATCCTTTACCCCTCCTGATATCTAAAAAGATCACTGGTGTCAGTAGTTCCTTTTTTAGGAGTCAAGGGTAGAAAAAGAGTCATTGGTTGCATGTTACTCGCTTCAAAAGTGAGCCGAGTTGGAATCACAGTGTACACCAATCAAGTGGGAAATCAATCTGCTACTACTCAAGGAATCCTTAGTAACCTCTGAAGGATCCCTGATAAAGGCTGCTTTACGGTAAGTGTATTTCCACATCGACTTGTGGTTCTTATTTACGGAGTATAAGAAATTCCATCTGTGTCCATAAGTCAATATAACTGACTATGAAACATGAAAATGTGAGAGTGTTTAATCGAGAAAGCAGAAAGGACAGTAAATCCTGGTAACCTGGATGTTGGCGGAATATAAGTCCAGTGTAGAGGATCATTACTCACTGTGTACAGTTATTACACACCTCGCTGCGCTTTATTATACCCTGCAGATCTGCAGGAAGGATAACCATGTGAACACAGACTTACTCGTAATAACAATAAACAACTTCGAGCCTTCTCACTCCATCAAGACTATTCAGAATGAATGATAAATGCGGTTTGCAGCCAAATGGATGAAGACACAACCGAAAACACATTAATGGGAAACATTGTATCTGCCAAAAGACTGGTAACCTAATAAACCGAGCTGTGATCTACTCAACCATACTATGCCATATGACTGCATAGGGTGACAAGATTCTAGAGTGCAACTGACAAGTCTCGTGCCTGCCATTAGGACTTACCGGTATTAGAGATTCAGCAAATGTGTAATATTGCAGCAAATGCAAACCAATCCAACAGCAATCTGTGTTAAAGGGAACCCACAATGTTACAGCCGACACTGCTAACCCCCTTCAACAAAATGCTACTCGCTTAGCGGTTTCTGTCTTAAATACAATCTGATATACAATAATATGTATTTTTAAATGCTGGCTGAATACCAAGTTGGAGGCTCAGTCCTGCCTAAAAACCAAAACACCAAGACCCAGTCCTGCTCTGACACTGAGAACAAGAATCAGTCCTGCACAAACACCAACAGCAAGACCTAGCCCTGCTGCAACACCAAGAAGGAGGGCTCAGTCCTGCTCAAACACCAAGGAGGAGGCTCAGCCCTGCTCAAACACCAAGGAGGAGGGCTCAGTCCTGCTCAAACACCAAGGAGGAGGCTCAGTCCTGCTCAAACACCAAGGAGGAGGCTCAGTCCTGCTCAAACACCAAGGAGGAGGCTCAGTCCTGCTCAAACACCAAGGAGGAGGCTCAGCCCTGCTCAAACACCAAGGAGGAGGCTCAGCCCTGCTCAAACACCAAGGAGGAGGCTCAGCCCTGCTCAAACACCAAGGAGGAGGCTCAGCCCTGCTCAAACACCAAGGAGGAGGCTCAGCCCTGCTCAAACACCAAGGAGGAGGCTCAACCCTGCTCAAACACCAAGGAGGAGGCTCAGCCCTGCTCAAACACCAAGGAGGAGGCTCAGCCCTGCTCAAACACCAAGGAGGAGGCTCAGCCCTGCTCAAACACCAAGGAGGAGGCTCAGCCCTGCTCAAACACCAAGGAGGAGGCTCAGCCCTGCTCAAACACCAAGGAGGAGGCTCAGCCCTGCTCAAACACCAAGGAGGAGGCTCAGCCCTGCTCAAACACCAAGGAGGAGGCTCAGCCCTGCTCAAACACCAAGGAGGAGGCTCAGTCCTGCTCAAACACCAAGGAGGAGGCTCAGTCCTGCTCAAACACCAAGGAGGAGGCTCAGTCCTGCTCAAACACCAAGGAGGAGGCTCAGCCCTGCTCAAAAACCAAGGAGGAGGCTCAGCCCTGCTCAATCACCAAGGAGGAGACTCAGCCCTGCTCAAACACCAAGGAGGAGGCACAGTCCTGCTCAAACACCAAGAAGGAGGCTCAGTCCTGCTCAAACACCAAGAAGGAGGCTCAGTTCTGCTCCAACGCCAAGAGGGAGGCTTAAAACCAACAGCAGGACCCAGTCCTTCTCCAAGAACAAAGAAGGAGGCTCAGTCCTGCCTGAACACCAACAGCAAGATCCAGTCCTGCCCCAACACCAAGAATGAGGCTCAGTCGACTCTGCCTAAAACGCCAACAGCCCCTGGGATACGCACTGCTAGTTATGTTGTTCCTGAAGGGTTACTCCTAGGGTGGTATCCTGTTTTTTTTTCAGAGTTTGTGTGTATTTATATTTTTAGAACTTACTGCATTACTTATATGGTATATGTATGGGTCTCAGATTGCGTTTGCTAACGCTGTTGGAGATGTTGAAACGCTTTTGTACTGTTGTATACATCTTTTAAATCTTTTCAATAAATATCATTGAATACTAAACGCCAACAGCATGACCCAGTCCTGCTACAACACCAAAAAGGAAGCTCAGTTCTGCCTGAACACCAACAAGACCCGTCCTGCTCCAATACCAAGAGGGAGGCTCAGTCCTGCATGAACACGAACATCAAGATCGAATTCTGCCCAAGTCTCGCCTGAAAACCAATGGTTCCTCCCCCATGTAATTCCACAGAAGGTGATCGCTCCAAGCGTATTGTGGTTCCAGCTATTGTGTCAAAGTGTCTGGAGCTATCATCACTCATTCTGTATTGAAGCTCACCTGCAGAATTACTAGGGGAGACACCATTTTGGTTTATACAAGTTCCTAGAGGTAGACCTGGGTCATTTAATACACACTATGGCCCGGATTCACAGACCGACATCGGCGCATATTTATGCCGCTGTATCGTATCTCTTTTACGCTACGCCGGTGCAGCGTAGGGAGGCGAGGCGAGGCGAGCATGGAATTCACAAAGCAAATGCTCCCAACTCTGCGCCGGTGTAGCGTATATTCGTAGACGTAAGCCAGCGTAAGTGGAAGTGGGCTGGAAGTGGGCGTGATCCATGCTAATGAAGTGTGACCCCATGCAAATGATTTTCCGGGCGCCATAAAAAAAGAAGAAAAAATGAACTTTGCATGCGTTGGGACATGGACGTATCCCCGTGTGAATGCGTACAACCACATCAGAACAACTGCCTAAGATATGCCGGATCACTGTGTACGCTGTAAAACGTACCCTACACCCATCTAGACCCACGTCGGCCCATATTCACAGACGTCCAACGTACAATACGTAGGCTTGTGTTCCCTGGTCCATACCTTTGCATGGGTTGCGCCTCATCTATGGGGAATAACTTTACGCCGAACGTAAAACTTAAATCATGCGCGGGGCGCAAGTACGTTCGTGAATCGGCGTATCTCCCTCATTTGCATATTTGAATAGAAAATCAATGGGAAAACCACATGCGTCCAGCATAAATATGTGCCCACTCTACGCCGGCGTAGGCAAGTTACGTCGGTGGGATGAAGTCAGTCTTTAGGCGTATCTATGTTTGTGGGTACGGCGCACAGATACAACAGCGCATATTTGTACATACGCAGCTTATCTGGAGATACATTAGCGTAAGTGCGTTGTGAATCCGGGCCTATGTAGTTGCAATATATGTTAGCTCTTTGGCCCGCAGTCAGATGCATGTTGTGACCTATATTTATTGTATACAACGGTTTATTTAGGGCGTTTGTCATACCATGTATCTTTGCAATATATCCAGCACTTCCTTATAGTTATATATACATAATCGAAGAAGAAAAAAGAAAAAAGAAAAAGGTTGCGCTCAGAGGCACAATATGACGTTGTGAAAAAATGTAACAATGTAAGTGAATAAACAAAATTAGGTCAAAAATATGAGTAAACATCTAATTAGTACAACCAAATCGTAATTAGTCCATTAGAACTGGTATCACAGGTGTAATTAGATGGTAAATTAATGATTGTCCAAATTTCCCAAAGACAATGATGATCATAGATTGCAGTATCAGGAGGAGCTCCCTATCGATCTCGCAGGATTCTGCAGACACATCAGAGGGAATATAGATAAAGGTGTGCTCTTACCAGATCCTGGTATAATTCAGACATATCGATCCACTGGCATCAAAAGGGGGAGAGAGATCTCATCATCCGCTTACGATACTTCCTCATAGGACTGATAGATTTCGCTGGATCCAGTACTTCCCACAGACTCCTCGTTTCCAATACTCCCACAAGTGTAAAACTCCTCATCCAGTACGGAGAACCGAGGGGGGGAAAAAAATTGAGGGCTCGCAATGGTGAAATACTTCCAGGAAGTTTATTAAAATGTATGCGGCAAATTATACATTTGAATTCGCGGCTAAAAAGTTAAAAACAAAACAGCAACAGAAATTGGTTACGTACACCCGCGCATCCGGGGTCACGTAAAACGCGGTGACGTTAGTGCGTGGCTCCGCCCTGACCGGTTTCGTCACAAAATGACGTTGTCAAAGGGCACGGGCGACGCACTGAACGTTCACCTTATATTCGATCGGAGACGCAACCAAGCCTCTCTTTCACATTGCAGTCTCCAATGAAAGGAGACCGCAAAACCGGAAGAAGTAGGAGTAGAGGTGGCCGGGAATCCGGAAGTGCCCTACCAACGAGGACAGACTAACACAGATAGGCAAGGTCTGTGTAAACATAGTCTGATCCAACCCGAAAGGCGGAACTCACTGGTCTCCCGACCTCCAGTCCTCCTCAACATGTAGTACCAACGAAGCCGTTGTCTGTCACAAAACTTACATGTCTTTTAACATCTTTAAGGAGGGGGCAAAAAAATTAACATTTCTATGTCCCCGAGTGGCAGCCTAATAAAGCCGCCACCCCAAAAAGACAGAATTAAGTCAAATTTCAATACCTCATCATGACATAGGCAAAAGAAAATTATATATATATATATATATGCAAATATACATTCTCATCATAATGAAGAAAAAAATTTAAAAGTTTACATACAGGAATTAAATGTAATTATATACAATTGTATAAAAACAGCATACACATTTTTACTCCAATAATATCAAAAAGAGGAAAAAGTTAATATACCCTCTTTTATGCAGCCATCTAGTGGTTTAAACAGAAATTAGCCATTCTCTGATAAAGGAAAGAGCTAATGGGAGCACCGTCCAGGCTTGGTTGCGTCTCCGATCGAATATAAGGTGAACGTTCAGTGCGTCGCCCGTGCCCTTTGACAACGTCATTTTGTGACGAAACCGGTCAGGGCGGAGCCACGCACTAACGTCACCGCGTTTTACGTGACCCCGGATGCGCGGGTGTACGTAACCAATTTCTGTTGCTGTTTTGTTTTTAACTTTTTAGCCGCGAATTCAAATGTATAATTTGCCGCATACATTTTAATAAACTTCCTGGAAGTATTTCACCATTGCGAGCCCTCAATTTTTTTTCCCCCCCTCGGTTCTCCGTACTGGATGAGGAGTTTTACACTTGTGGGAGTATTGGAAACGAGGAGTCTGTGGGAAGTACTGGATCCAGCGAAATCTATCAGTCCTATGAGGAAGTATCGTAAGCGGATGATGAGATCTCTCTCCCCCTTTTGATGCCAGTGGATAGATATGTCTGAATTATACCAGGATCTGGTAAGAGCACACCTTTATCTATATTCCCTCTGATGTGTCTGCAGAATCCTGCGAGATCGATAGGGAGCTCCTCCTGATACTGCAATCTATGATCATCATTGTCTTTGGGAAATTTGGACAATCATTAATTTACCATCTAATTACACCTGTGATACCAGTTCTAATGGACTAATTACGATTTGGTTGTACTAATTAGATGTTTACTCATATTTTTGACCTAATTTTGTTTATTCACTTACATTGTTACATTTTTTCACAACGTCATATTGTGCCTCTGAGCGCAACCTTTTTCTTTTTTCTTTTTTGCTTTTCATGTATATCACATGTATAAGGTTGCCGCTGGATACCTTTGTTCACTTATTTTGTTCATTTATTTATTCACAATTAATTAATTTTTTTACTTTAATTATTCAATTAATTAACTCATTCACTAACCTTTAGTTATTGATTTATATCACTTATATTAATTAATTCACTCACCATTAGCGCGAGAAATTCCCCCTTTGGATAGAACATATATACATAATCATATCTGTATTTGTTGTATAAAGCTGTGACCTGGGTCACTCCAGCACAGGAATACATTTGAGTTCCTGTTTAGCTGGATTATTCAATTTATAATTGACCAATAAATAAGGTTGTTTGGGGTGATTTTTGTTTGCAAGGTATAGAACTAGGTGTGCTTTAATTTTTTCAATAAAGTAAATTTGATTTGACTACATAAATTGCATTTCTAAGAATAGATCTGATTATTGTTTTTTGTTTTTTTTCAGAGGGTGATTTTGATAGTGTGGATGTATAGATTGTCCCTCGTTTCTTGCATTCTTCTGTGGTGTGGGTTCCTTTGCATTTTGTTGTTCATATCTTAGCATAGCTCATCAGCTTAAAGCAGAGCTTCACTCACTAGATGCATTGGGTATCATTGCACTTCTCCCCACTTATTTTTTCTCTTTTAGCGCTGCCCTGTCCCCCGGCCAATGGAATTCTGATGCCATTGGCCGGGGGACAGAGCAGAGCTAAAAGAGAAGAGAAAAAATGAGGAGAAGTGTAATGATACCTGGTGCACCGCCACCTAGTGAGAGAATGATGCCTCCTCCAGTCTGAAGCCTCCTGAGATATGCAGGTCATATACCCCAGGATGATATAGATTACATACAGTGGTCAGAAGAAGGTAGATTTAGTGAGGCTTCATCAGGGGGCCAGACTCCTGAAGCAGTAAGAAACAAACTGCCCCCAATGATCTCAGAAACAAAAATGGCGGCATGGAACCTGGTGCAGCCAATCAATGCAGGGCAATGCTGTATTCTTTGATGATGGCGAGTACATTTCTGCATAATACCAGCCAAAAAGTAAGAGGGGGGGTAGGAGGAGGATGTTACTCTCAGGCGTATCTAATCAATATCAGGGGGAAACAGAACACTGGATTAGTGCAGCGGAGCACCTAAAACAATATGAAGGAAGAGAAGCGTGAGGCAGGAGGAAAGAGAAGCAGAACAAGGCAAGGTAAACACTGACAGACCAGCAGAAGCTACAACACGGAGGATGACACAGCAAGCAAACGAGAAGATATTAGATTACACGGGAATGTGATCTTCCCCGTACAGCTCAGGCTGTAATAACCAACCACTAATCAAATTCAAATAAACTTTATTGGCCATCGTACAGGTTCGCACTTCAACAAGTACATATTTATTTATGGGCTGTGAAATATTGCTGGCAGCGCACAGAGTACATCCACGTGTACAGTGTAACAAGCAGAAACCCCGATCCAGAGAATGACTCCGCACTAACAGGAAGGCAGAATAATGGTGGGAACCAATAAAATCCATAAATACAACCAGTTGACGCGTTCTATACCTTCCAGCAAAGGCAAAAAATGTACACCATTAATAAGACTTTTGGAGTACCCGTCCTCTCACACTCCTACCTACAGTGAACCTGAACTTTGCCTGTCGTAGGGGAAGCAACAGCTACACTTTACAGCAGGCACAGGAATCATACTATATGTACCATTCTTGTGTTCCCCCAATGGTCCAATTTACTCTAAGGTAGTGGTCTCCAAACTGCAGCCCAGGGGACAGGTGTGGCCCTACTACATTGGTTGGATAAGAGGACGATTAACTGCCAAAGATAAAGAGCTCCAAGGATCCCCTGCTAAAAATGACTATATCTACAACTAATGATATATTGGTGCGATAGTCCATGGGAAGAATGCTCCTTACACTTGTGGTCATTGGGAAGAATGACTCCCTTACAGATAGCTAAAAAGTTCAACGGTGTCAGTGGGAACTTATCTAAAAGGCGGAAGTTGGTCATTGTTCAAGGAACCCCAAGCAAGCTCTGGCGGAACGCTAGAGTTCCATGGTACCCTAGTTAAGAAATCCTGCTTTAGATATTAAAAAATAAAAATATACAGTGGTTAGTATACTCGGGGAACAAGGAATTTCAGGGACTTTTGAATATCCTACTTATTTCTGGCAGCACCCAAAATAAAAACATTAAAGTAGAACTATAGGCAAAACAATTTTTATTTTGGATAGAGCAAGAGAGAGTAAGAACCCCTGCCAGATTTTGGTTTGCCATTTGTTTCCCATCCATTTCCCATTGCGGAGATTTCTCTTCACTTCCTGTCCCATAGCCAAACAGGAAGTGAGAGGAGATCACTGCAAACTAAAGCGGTTTTATACCCTTTTTTTGCTTTTACTTTTTCCTACACGTAAGCCTATAAGGCCTATAAGGCCTATAATAAGGGTTACCCATAGGTAAAAAGAATATCTCCTAAACCTGTACGGTTTAGGAGATATTCCCTTTGCATGCAGCCGTTGATGTCAGCGGCACATGCGCTCTGAATTCCTGGCTGACGGTCCAGAAGAAGCTGCCGGACCTTGCCGGAAAGAAGTCTTTTTGGGGGACTAGAACTAGTGTCATCATTGGAAGAGTTCCCCCCTATTACTTTTCTGGAGACAACCCAAAATTTGGGAATTTCTTTAACATTCAATGATAATGGTAAACAGGACAAATATAGAGGGTGGATCTCCTTAACGGGACACAGACAGAAATAATGACAAGTGTTCTAATGCCTCCCCACTCTAAAAAATAAAAACAGATTTACCTTTAGTTATACCTTAAACATGGCATCACCAAGAGTGGCATATGCCAAGTGATGGGGCTAGTTTACCCAGAAGTGACAGTTGACCACCATCCCTCCTTATTGGCCTAGAGAGATCATACTGCGCACAGGGAACAGGATACCAAATGACTGGTCACAGGCTGCTTTAAAAAGGTACTTATCTATCATTGAGGGGAAAACATTACATCACACAGCAGAATAAGGAGTGGGGGGGGGGGGGGGTGTTGAGGCTTATTGAAAAATCACTGCGCTGCTTCCATGGAATTCCACTTTCATCCAACTGTTGTGTAACTTTGGCAATGTGTTGGAGGGAATTCCATAGGTCGCTGCCTTCGGAACTGAAGCATGGTTTGTAGTAAACGCAGAATGATAATGTACCTAACGATTTATCTAAATTGTTCCTAAATCTAATTATCTGCATCTCTAGGAAAACACAATCTCATCAGGCAGGAATTCACTAAACAGATGGACCAACTCAATATTGAACCCTACAGACTAAGACTGGGATGCCATTAACGTTCATATGCGTGTAAAGCCAGGTGTCACAATACTTTTGACAATATCGTTTATCTGATGATGGGTCCATTTAACCAAGTAAAGGTAAACTGAACCGATCTCACTCATAAGTGAAATATCAGGTTTTGCTGTAAAAGAAATATAATGGAATGTATAAATACATACATTCATGTACAATGATTTGGTGAAGTTCTAAGTAGAAGACGAATGAAGACAGACTCGGTATACAGGCGTGATTCTGAGGACAAGGACAGATAAGAATCTGAAGACCGTGCCAAGGAAAATAAAATAAAAATCCCATCAAGGTAATGACGAGAGGCTAATCGGAGGTGAGAGGGAAGTCTTATGAATGGGTGCAGGAAACTCACTGGATGGAGACGAGGTCAAATAAAATAAAAAAAACAAGGAAATTCTATTACTCAGTGAACTCAGATCACCCCGTATGTCAGTCGTGCACCGAGAGTGAATCAAAGGATAAAGGGACACTCCGCTCAGTCATGAAAATTCTGCCATTAGCAGATATAACCTACAGGCTGAGAGGCTACAAATGTCCTGGCTGTAAATCTGACCTCCGGCCGTCCCTTGAGTCTTGCACCGTGGTTCCAGCTCCTCTCCTGGACTGAAATGGCTTACTCCGATTTCACCGCACACTGTAAGCTTCTCACAATGTGTATTAGAAGCTGCAGCAAGTCACAGAGCACGCCTTATTTCCTGGCTGGAGGATGTCCAGCATTAAAGGAGAAGCTAATTTGGCTGTACTTCTGTGGATAGCAGCAGTGCCGTTTGTTCTATGACTCGTTTTCAGCAGACGCTGTCAACTGACATCACAGAGCCAGTCCAGGCTCAGGAAAGATCGCGACCATATGGTCAGGATCAGCCTAAATATCTGGACCGGCACCTGGTTCAGCCTACTGCACATGCGCGAGTCGCGCTGCATGATTTTACTGGTCCCTGCTGTCTTCTGGGGTCTGTGTGTGTCCCAGAAGACAGCAAAGGGCAGAGGAAGGGCCGGACATGGTGTAGATCGCCGCGGAAACTGCAGTGATCTATTCTCGGAAGTGGGAGCAAATACCTGGATTACACAGGTATCTGCTCCCCCTCCCCCTAAAAAGGTGCCAAATGTGATACTGGAGGAGGGGTTCCGAAAAGTGGAAGTTCCATTTTTGGGTGGAACTCCACTTTAAACATACCACACAAGTAGTCATTCATATTATCTTGCAGATGCAATGCTGTTTCTTCAATTACTGTATTTATTGGCATATAACACTCACTTTTTTAACCCTGCAAATCGGATGCAAATAGTGTGTGTGTTATACGCCGATACTGCAATTTTAGCCATCTCGTAGAGAACGGGGAGGTGAATGGAGGCGAGACGAGCGCCGTTAGATTACATATAGCGTATCTCCCTTTTACTCAGCGGCTACTGTAACAGAAAGTCTCGTCTCCTGGGCTGGCATTGGACCAGAGTTCTGTCTATCACAGAAGCCAGTACAGGAGGCGGGACTTTGAAATAAAGAGGCCGCCGAGTAAACAGGAGATTCTCGCTGTATGTAATCCGACGGCACTCATCCCGCACTCATCCCGCCCTTCTCCCTGAGATTGGCAATGATCACGGCTGCATTCATGGCAATAGGGAGGCTGCAGATGGGCATTAATCAAGCTGCATTGATGGGCAATGGTGAAACTGCAGATGGGCATTGATCAGGCTGCATTGATGGGTAATTGTGAAGTTGCAGATGGGCATTGATCAGGCTGCATTGATGGGCAATGGTGAAGCTGCAGATGGGCAATTTTGAAACTGCAGATGGGCATTGATGGGCAATTGTGAAGCTGCAGATGGGCATTGATCAGGCTGCATTGATGGGCAATTGTGAAGCTGCAGATGGGCATTGATCAGGCTGCATTGATGGACAATTGTGAAGCTGCATTGATGGGCACTGACCCTTATTTTGCTTCAAAGTTCTTTATTTAAAATTTAAGGTATTTTCCTGAAACTTCCCTCTTAAAATGAAGGTGCGTGTTTTACCCCTTTGCATGTTATATGTCAATAAATACGGTATATTTATTTTATATTCCGTTTTTTTTATAATTTTTATTTTTTATAGTCGGGGTTTGACAAATTTCCTTGGAATCTAGGAAAACGCACGCAGAAGCGAACGCATACATGAGTAACGCCCGCATATGTAAACGGTATTCAAACCACACATGTGAGGTATCGCCGCGATTGGTAGAGTGAGAGCAATAATTCTAGCCCTAGACCTCCTCTGTAACTCAAAACATGCATCCTGTAGAATTTTTTATGGAGATTTTAAAGGGTAAAAGTCTGTAGCCGGGTAGAACTCTTAATTGTCAGAGGATGGTTAACAGTGAATATGCATGCTGTGCCAGGGCAGAAGACTTTGCAGTACAACTAAGAAAAAGGAGCTTTGAGACTGTAGTATATATAAATGCATTTTGATTCTGACAGAGGAGGATTGTAGATTGGAATTAATACTGTTCAAAGACTTTTTATTATATATTTTACATTAAATGTCTAATTCTGGTACTGGGGTGGTGATATTTTTATGCATGCACTGCTAAGTAGGGTTGCTGAGTTCTGCATACCTTTGCATTTACACTTGATACTACCAGGTTTGGATTTTTTTTCAGAAACACATTTTTTTCTTCATTGTACATTACATTCCATAGGACCATGCTCTGCGGACTAGGCCGAAGCCGCGGCCTCGCCTAAAGCATCCTGTCCCCAGCTCACCGCAATCCTTGGAAAAGGCAGCGAGCGGCATCCGGCCTGATGCCGCACGCGGCCTTTTCCCAGGATCGCGGCGAACTGCGGGCAGGATGCTTCGGCCTAGTCCGCCGCGATCCTGGGAAAAGACCGCAGACTAGGCCACGTCTAAAAACTTAGGACCGGCGCTCCGCGGACTAGGCGAAAGCCGCCGCCTCGCCTAAAACATCCTGCCCGCAGCGATCCTGGGAAAAGGCCGTGAGCGGCATCTGCCTTTTCCCAGGATCGCTGCGGGCAGGATGTTTTAGGCGAGGCGGCAGCTTCGGCCTAGTCCGCAGAGCGCCGGTCCTATGGAACAAAACATTTTTTTTTTGCCCATGTCCACCTTCCCAGCCAAGACCCCACTCGCCATGGCGACCTGGATTTGTCAAGCCCTACTTATAGTCACAATGAAAGGTGTATTCTTGTACAATCACACCTTGTTTCCCAAATGTACTTTTTGTACTTATTTTATTTCTTGCTCAAAATATCTCAATAAAAAACATTTGTAAACAAAAAATATATCTATAAAAGGTGTGATAAAATTCTGTAGGAGACAAGAGCTCCTCACCTGGGAACCCCCGGCAGACGGAATGATACATGTGAGCAGATTAGCCACCAGATTCTCCAGAGAGACATTCAGATTGTCCACATAGACGCTGTAGATGAGTCCCAGGCAGGCCTGAAAAGGAGACAGAGGATAGGTTGGAATTAATCAGGAGAATTTTGACAACAAAGGAGAGTGAAAGGATGCAAAGGTGTCACCTTCCCCGCCCTCCTGGACTGCGAACTGGCAAAAAAAGAGCAGCGGAACACCGATGAGGTCTCATGAACACCAAGCGTTCATCCCTGATGCACAGCCATACCGTCCAGATCAGCTGCTGGCAGTCTGTTGCCCACTTCAATACCGGGCACTTTTACCCCCCTTCCTGCCCAGACCAACTTTCTGTCACAATTTAAATGACAATTGCACAGTCATGCAACTCGACTAAAAGTGTATCCTTTTTTTTTTTTTTTTTTTTTTTACACAAATAGAGCTTTCTTTTGGTGATCATTGAGGTTTTTTTTATATATATTTTTGCAAAATAAACAAAACATTGTTTGAGGAAAAGATGCATTTTTCTTCATTTCGGTTATAAAATTCTGCAAATAGAATAATCTTTCTTCATAAATTTCAGCCAAGTAACATTGTACTACTCTCTGGCAGTGATCCCACCTACATCCGTCACATTAAATAAAATATACAATTTTATTATTAATAGAGCTGATTTCAAATTCTCGATCTCAACCTAGCCCCTGACGAAGCCGGAATCTAGGCAAAATATATTGGGCTCAACACCTCTCTAGTTGTGACCGTTTGCAATACGCTCCGCATATGTAATCAGGATTTACAGCTGCCTGGTTTTATTGTTAACCATATCCTACCTAATTGTCCCAATATGTATTCTTTGTACTATATTCTTTGATAACTATTTTAATAAATTATTAAAAATTACTATTGTATGTTGTGAATAAGCACCGATATAGTCCCTTACTGTCCATACCATAAAATCTATTGTTATATGGGATGAGGTGCGACAGACTTTTGTAAAATTATTTGGACCTAGCGGATCCCATTCTCCTTTTTCCTCTCTATACAATTGTCCGATGGAGCGTACAAACTCTCGGATTTTCCAAGAATAGCCTGTCATCACACAATTCCCCTTGGATAATCCGATCGTGTGTACAAAGCTTTACTCTCCCCTAGAATAAATGAGCGGTTAAGCCCTGCAGTGCAATGCATTAAAGAGATAAAACACCTGGCAATCACCAGCCCCCCAGCCCCCCGTTTTACTTACCTGAGCCCGTTCACCTGCTCTGAACGTCCCCGGCATCCTCCACAGAGTCCTGGTGTTGATTGGATAGATTGATAGCAGCACAGCCATTGGCTCCTGCTGCTGTCAAACAAATCCAACGATGCTTGTGCCGGGGGGGTACACTCGGCATCTATGGAATGTATGACACAGGAGCGCGCCCGCAAGGTAACCCCCTCGGGCGAGCGCTTAGGGGTTAGCTATTGTTGGGAGGAGCCAAGACAGCCGCCGTGGGACCCCAGAAGACGTGGATCGGGGCCACTCGGTGTAAAACGTTCTGCACAGTGGAGGCAAGTATATCATGTTTGTTATTTATTTTATTTTTTTCATCAAACCTTTAGTATCATTTTAACTACCTTTGATGTGTCAACATTGTAACAACTAGCAATGTTCCTAACCCCATTTTGTTAATCATTCAATAAATCACTAGTGAAATTATTAAACAATGTGACTAAAATAAGACAGGTAACCTGCGAATGATGAATGTTCAGTTTTTAAACTGGCCAATGGCTGTGAGGGAGAGGGACATACGTGTTCCCCAAAAACACTTGTATGACACATCTGGTCTGCTGGGCGATCCCACAATGCACCTGAACAGCTGTCAGTGCGAACGATCACAACACATGGCCTGAGCTTACATGTGCCGAGCACCTGTTCTAAACCGCACACAGCCGTGTTCTGCTGCGAGCCAACGAGCATGGAACGCTGCAAACTTGTTCAGGGAAACGCTAAATAATATTAAAGTGATCCATCTATTTGCTTACTCTCTGGTCACTCAAATGTGCAGATTGGAAACAGATGGTGCTGTGTATGAGGCGCAGTGATAAAACGTGACAGTGAAGAGAAAGACCAGATGTGAGGGAGGTGAAGGGAAAAATCCACTCTTGTTAGAATGGAATACAACATATATAATTGCTATAGGAACCATTCTGTAATTTAATCTTATTATAATTATTTTTCCATTTAATTCGGCGGCAAGATTCAATCTTTTACAATTACAAATAAATGTTTTCATTATCCTACCGGCAATCAATGTAACAATATTTGTCAGGCTCTGTCCTGTAACAAGCGCAATGCCTGTGTATGATGGGCGCAAAGCCCTTGAGATCAAATTATTGACAGCCTGCTGCACAGATGTGGCATCTCCTCCACATACCATCCAAGAGTGCTTCACATTTATAGTGTGACAGTAGACCCTCCTAAATAAAAAATCAGCAACTTTAACAGCATCAAAGTTTACATAGAGAAGTGGTTCTGTAACCAGTCACTGGGCCACGGACTCCCTTCCTCCTGGGTCTCCAGCCAGCTGCAGATCCTCTTGACCTTCCATAGTGCCCTCCCAGATTACATTTTGCCCCCTAAGCTCCTATAGTGGCAAACAGTGGCCATCAACCTTCCATAGCGAGAGTTCTCAGCCCTCAGAGTGTCCCCCAGCCATTAATAGTTCCTCCAACCCCCAAACGTCCAGAGCATATCTTAGCGCCCCCACCCCCCCAAACGTCCAGAGCACCCCCCCCCCCCAGGAACCCTCAACCCCAACAATGCCCCCCACAGCCTAGTGCAGCTTCGTCCAGCCTGCTGTGAAGCCTCCAGCCCCCCATAGTGATCCCAACCTCCAGCATTGTCCCATAGTACCCTCTCAAATTCCCAGAGCACCCCCCTAGCCCGCACATTGCCCCTGCAGCCCAGTGCGGTAAAATATCCAGCCTCCCACCCCTTAGTGCCCCTAACCTCCAAAAGTTTCCCATAGTGTCCCCCACATTAAACAGTGTCCCACAGGGCTCCCAACTTCCAACAGTGTCCCATAGTGCCCTCAACCTCACACACACACAGTCTCCCACAGTGCTACTTCAAATTTCTTCTGCCTCTGCAGTGCAGTGTTCCTCAGCCTGCTGTGAAACCTCCAGTCTCCCATGCGATGGCATCCCCAACCTCCAAAAATTTCCCATAGTGTCCCACAGGGCCTTCAACAGTGTCCCACAGGGCCTTCAACAGTGTCCCACAGGGCCTTCAACAGTGTCCCACAGGGCCTTCAACAGTGTCCCACAGGGCCTTCAACAGTGTCCCACAGGGCCTTCAACAGTGTCCCACAGGGCCTTCAACAGTGTCCCACAGGGCCTTCAACAGTGTCCCACAGGGCCTTCAACAGGGTCCCACAGGGCCTCCAACAGGGTCCCACAGGGCCGCCAACAGGGTCCCACAGGGCCGCCAACAGGGTCCCACAGGGCCGCCAACAGGGTCCCACAGGGCCGCCAACAGGGTCCCACAGGGCCGCCAACAGGGTCCCACAGGGCCGCCAACCTCAACAGGGTCCCACAGGGCCGCCAACCTCAACAGGGTCCCACAGGGCCGCCAACCTCAACAGGGTCCCACAGGGCCGCCAACCTCAACAGGGTCCCACAGGGCCGCCAACCTCAACAGGGTCCCACAGGGCCGCCAACCTCAACAGGGTCCCACAGGGTCGCCAACCTCAACAGGGTCCCACAAGGCCGCCAACCTCAACAGGGTCCCACAGGGCCGCCAACGTCAACAGGGTCCCACAGGGCCGCCAACCTCAACAGGGTCCCACAGGGCCGCCAACCTCAACAGGGTCCCACAGGGCCGCCAACCTCAACAGGGTCCCACAGGGCCGCCAACCTCAACAGGGTCCCACAGGGCCGCCAACCTCAACAGGGTCCCACAGGGCCGCCAACCTCAACAGGGTCCCACAGGGCCGCCAACCTCAACAGGGTCCCACAGGGCCGCCAACCTCAACAGGGTCCCACAGGGCCGCCAACCTCCACAGGGCCGCCAACCTCAACAGGGTCCCACAGGGCCCCCAACCTCAACAGGGTCCCATAGTGCCCCCAACCTCCAACAGTGTCCCATAGTGCCCCCAACCTCCCACACACATCCCCCACAGTGCTACTGCAAATTCCTCCTGCCCCTGTGCAGTGTTCCCCAGCCTGCTGTGAAACCTCCAGACTCCCATCCGATAGTGCCCCCAACCTCCAACAGTGTCCCATAGTGCCCCCAACCTCCAACAGTGTCCCACAGGGCCTCCAACAGTACCCCACAAGTTGACCAACCTCCAACAGTGTTTCATAGTGCCCCAACCTCCCACACAAAGTCTCCCACAGTGCTCCTGCAAAGTCCTTTTGGAAAGACCCCCTGCATCCTCCAGGAAACCCATCTCCCACAGTTGCACCTCTCCAGAAACCTCATTCCCTAAAGTGCCACCAAGTCTGCTGCCAAGTACTCTTACCCCCTCCAGAACCCCCGCCCCCAAAAGTGATATATCCAGCCCCATCCAGAGCTTCAACCATTTGAATTCATAGTTTGCATTCACATACTTTTATTGTATTATTATTATACAGGATTTATATAGCACCAACAGTTTGCTCGATTTACAAAATTAATAAATGTACACTTTTTTTGTTGGGCCATGGAAGGTTTTGGAAAAATTTACCGGCCCCTGACCTCTATAATGTTGGGGACCAAACACTTTGTATAACTTTTTCCAGAAGCTTTCCAAAATTTTGACCTTGTTCCCAACTTATTTTTTACTTCTATGAAGTGCAGCATATAAAAATAAACAGTTGTATACAGTACACTTCCTGACTCCGAACAAACAAAAACTGCTCTGGCGAGAGATGAAAAGTCTGATCTTGGTAGGTGTGCGTTACTTACCCTGAAAATCTCGGGATAATCTAATCTGGAAACCAGCACCAAACATTTAGGAGCAAAAATCTGCGCGGGTTGAATTAGACCAGAATCCTCATCTCCATCGCTGTGATCGTGCTTTGTTCCCTAAAAAAATAAATAATAAATAATTACATATCTGTTAAAAACATAACACAACTATAACAAATTCAATCCCTCCAACCATAATGAAAAGCAATTTATAGAAAAGATTATAATTTACTTAGGCCCCATACACACAAGAAGCAAAAGCAAACACATTTAAACTCACGTTTTCAAAAGCAAAAAGCGGTGTCTAAAACCCCCTTTTTTTGCCGCGAATTTCGCAGCGTTTTACCGCGTTTGCGGCTATCAGCGTTTATAGCACAGACATTGTAGACCCTCCCAAAGCTCTGAAAGCTATATATTTTTAAATATTTCTGCCATTTTCAACAGAGAGAGCAGCAGCAGCAGCAGACTTTCATATGCAGACTTGCATACTTTCATTTGATTCTTCTTTTTTGAAATGGATCCCATATTGAATATATGCCAAGAAATTGTCCATACGTTGCTCTTGCTGAGGCTTCAACGCCGTTGTAAACTACGGGAGAGATCCGTTGGCAGAGCTCGTCACTATTGGACCCATCCGTTGATGGCACAGAGATTTTCAGTTGGCTATTTTACCAATATGTATGTCCAGCTGCGTACTTATCCAGAGAAATTTTTTCAATTTTTCAAATTTCGAATTTTTCAAATTCTGAAGTCCGAAAATTTGTAATTAAAAAATTGAAACATTTTGAATTTCCAATTTTCGAAATTTCGAATTTCGACTTTTTCAATTTTCGAAATTTTGAATTTCAAATTTTTCAATTTTCGAGATTTGGAAATTCGAATTTTTCAAATTTCGCATTTTTCGAATTTTGAAATTTCGAATTTGGAAATATCGAATTTTGACATTTCGAATTTATAAATTTCCAAATTTTGTAATTTCGAAAACTGAAAAATTCGAAAAGCGAAATTCCGAAAATTCTAAATTTTTCAATTTTCTAATTTTTCAATTTTCGTATTTCCGTATTTTAAAAATTCGAAATTCTAAAAATTCGAATTTCAAAATGTCGAAAAAATTTAAATTCTAAATTTCGAAAATTTGAAAATTCGAAATTCTAAATTTCTAAATTTGAAAATTTGAAAAATTCGAAAATTTAAAAATTCGAAAATTTAAAAATTCGAAGTGTGAAAATTTCGAAATTTGACAAATTCGAAATTTGAAAAATTTGAATTTCAAAATTTCGAAAATTCGAAATTCTTATTTCGAAAATTGAAAAATGTGAAATTTTGAAAATTTGAAAAATTCGAGATTTGAAGAATTTGAAAATTGAAAAATTCGAAATTGAAAAAATCGAAAATGGAAAAATTCTAAATGGAAAAATTCGAAAATGGAAAAATTCGAAATTTGAGAAATTCGAAATTTGAAAAATACAAAAATGGAAAAATTCGAAATTTGATTGTCCACTTGCCACATCACCTGGCCACGTCACCTGCCACAAGTTGTGGATTGTCCACTTGCCATGTCACCTGGCCACGTCACCTGCCACAAGTTGTGGATTGTCCACAATGCAATGCAAGCAATTACAGTTGTTTAGGTTTTTTTAATGTTTTTCCATCATTTGCCATCATTTTTGAGATTTCGAATGTAAAAAAATAGGTCACCTTTAAAAACGCATATAAACGAAATCGCGGCAAAACGCCGGTACCGCGTTTTGCCGCGACTTGCGTCTCAAACGCAAAAATGCAAAAAACTTCTGAACCCATTTTTTTGCTTCTGAAAAAACGAGCCTAAACTCAACTGCCTCTAACCTCAAAAAAATGTGAATGTGTGCATGGACACATAGGATAACATTAACCGCTTGCCGACCAGCCGCCGCAGTAATACGGCGGCAGGTCGGCACGGGTGCGCGAGAGCCCGTAGCTCTACGTCGCGCCTTTTGCGGCCACTAGGGGGCGCGTGCGCGCCGCCGGCGGCCCGCGCGCGCGCCCCCCGCTCGCCCCCGAGTCCCGTGCGTGTGCCCGGCGGGCGCGATCGCCGCCGGGCACACGCGATCGCTCGTTACAGAGCGGGGAACGGGAGCTGTGTGTGAAAACACACAGCGCTCGTTCCTGTCAGCGGGGGAAACGCTGATTTTCTGTTCATACAATGTATGAACAGAAGATCAGTGATTCCCCTAGTGAGTCCACCCCCCCCCATACAGTTAGAACACACTAGGAACACACTTAACCCCTTCCCCGCCCCCTAGTGTTAACCCCTTCACTGCCAATGGCATTTTTATAGTAATCCAATGCATTTTTATAGCATTGATCGCTAAAAAAATGCCAATGGTCCCAAAAATGTGTCAAAAGTGTCCGAAGTGTCCGCCATAATATCGCAGTACCGAAAAAAAACGCTGATCGCCGCCATTACTAGTAAAAAAATAATAATAATAAAAATGCCATAAAACTACCCCCTATTTTGTAAACGCTATAACTTTTGCGCAAACCAATCAATAAACGCTAATTGCGATTTTTTTTTACGAAAAATATGTAGAAGAATACGTATCGGCCTAAACTGAGGGAAAAATATTTTTTTTTAATATATTTTTGGGGATATTTATTATAGAAAAAAGTAAAAAATATTGCATTTTTTTCAAAATAGTCGCTCTGTTTTTGTTTATAGCGCAAAAAATAAAAACCGCAGAGATGATCAAATACCACCAAAAGAAAGCTCTATTTGTGGGAAAAAAAGGACGCCAATTTTGTTTGGGAGCCACGTCGCACGACCGCGCAATTGTCAGTTAAAGCGACGCAGCGCCGAATCTCAAAAAGTGCTCTGGTCTTTGGACAGCAATATGGTCCGGGGCTGAAGTGGTTAAATGTGTTCAGGGGCAGTTGAAAAAAATGCCCAAATGCCTCTGAACTCGAGTTTACCAGCGCCTCGTGTGCATGGGGCCTTATAGTAACATACAATAGTCTAGTACAGTTTTAGGTAGATAAATTGCATTCTTGGTGAGGTCACCAATTTCTAGCGAATGGATAGGCTGCATTCTCAGTGATGTCACTGATCTCTAGCACACAGATAGGCTGTATTCTCAGTGATGTCACTGATCTCTAGCACACAGATAGGCTGCATTCTCAGTGATGTCACTGATCTCTAGCACACAGATAGGCTGCATTCTCGGTGATGTCACTGATCTCTAGCACACAGATAGGCTGCATTCTCAGTGATGTCACTGATCTTTAGTGAATGGATAGGCTGCATTCTCAGTGAGGATAGGCTGCATTCTCAGTGATGTCACCAATCTTTAGTGAAAGGATAGGCTGCATTCTCAGTAATATATAAAGAAGAAAGAGGTGCGCCCATCTAAGTGCAATAAGCATTACATTTTATTAAGAAATTACATGTAAACGACAGCCAAATTACTACTCACAAGCGTCGCAAAACTGGTGGGTATATAAGAAATGATGGCCCTCCGGAACAGCGCTTGCACATACAACATACAGCACTCCATGCTCCAGTGCTAGCGGACCAGGGACCAAGGGACTGCTGTAACCACCCAAGTGACATCGGGCCAGCAATCATTGCGTATATGTCTACCACTTTTGTGACGCTTGTGAGTAGTAATTTGGCTGTCGTTTACATGTCATTTCTTAATAAAATTTAATGCTTATTGCACTTAGATGGGCACACCTCTTTCTTCTTTATATGTATCTTTCAGAGTTTGCTTCTGCTTTTGGGTTGCTGCTGCTGGTGCCATAATAGAACTTATAGCATTTTTTGATTTTCATTTGGACTTTTATTGGACTAATTTCTTTATCCCATGGACCATTTATAACTGTTACCACTAATATTATATGCTCTGATAATTTGTGCGCCATCTACCACAATTTCTGTGCATTCTCAGCAATGTCACTGATCTTTAGTGAATGGATAGGCTGCTATCTCAGTGATGTCACCAATCTTTAGTGAAAGTATAGGTTGCATTCTCAGTGATGTCACCGGTCTGTAGTAAATGGATAGGCTGCATTCTCAGTGATGTCACTGATTTCTAGCAAATGGATAGGTTGTATTCTCAGTGATGACACTAGTCTCTAGTGTATGATAGGCTGTATTCTCACCGAGGTCATCAGTCTCTAATGAATGGATAGGCTGCATTATTGGGGATGATTCCAGTCTCTAGTGAATGGATAGGCTGCATTCTCCTGTAGTGAATGGATGGGCTGCATTTTCAGTGATGTCATCAGTCTCTAGTGAATGGATAGGCTGCATTCTAAGTGATGTCACCAGTCTCTATTGAAGGGATAGGCTGCATTCTCAGTGATGTCATTGGTCTCAAGTGAATGGCTAGGCTGCATTCTCAGTGATGTCACCAGGCTCTAGTGAATGACTAGGCTGCATTCTCAGTGATGTCACTGGTCTCTAGTGAATAGATAGACTGCATTCTCAATGTTGTCACGGTCTCTTTCCCAAAATATGTATTTGTAATTTGATTATTTGCGGATAATTAAAGTTTATCCGTTTCTCAGAGATCTTCTTTACATCTCGGTGCCCAAGAAGATCCGGCGTGGTGGCCGGGCCCTTTTCCCACCAGGGTGCCGTTCTATGGAATAGCCCCCGTCGAGCTCCAGGAGGCCACTACTATTCTGGTCTTCCACATGCTACTAAAGACTTGGCTTTTCACGCAAGCCGTCCCTCCGTAGCCTCTCTCTTCCACCCTTTCTGCTGCTCTGTGCCGCTTCTGGTTCCTGGGTCCTCTTTTGGCAGGAACTCCGCTATGCGTATTAGGACCCTTCAGGGTAAGACTGCACTATATTAAGATACCTCTCAACTCAACTCAGTGAAGAATTCTTTTGGGAAGGTCTTCCTTTTTTTTTTTTTTGTTCATGCATCCTCAGTGATGTCACTGGTCTCTAGTGAATAGATAGGCTGCATTCTCAGTGAAGTTACCGGTCTCTAGTGAATGGATAGGCTGCATTCTCAGTGAAGTCACCAGTCTCTAGTGAATGGAAAGGCTGCATTCTCAGTGATATCACCAGTCTCTAGTGAATGGAAAGGCTGCATTCTCAGTGATATCACCACTCTCTAGTGAATGGAAAGGCTGCATTCTCAGTGATATCACCACTCTAGTGAATAGATAGGCTGCATTCTCAGTGATGTCACTGGTCTGTAGTGAATGGATAGGCTGCATCCTCAGTGATGTCACTGGTCTCTAGTGAATGGATAGGCTGTATTCTAAGCGATGTCACCAGTCTCTAGTAAATTGATTGGCTGCATTCTCAGTGATGTCACCGGTCTCTAGTGAATGGATAGACTGCATTCTCAATGGTATCACCTGTCTCTTTTCCAAAATACGTATTTGTAATTTGATTATTTGCGGATAATTAAAGTTTATCCGTTTCTCAGAGATCTTCTTTACATCTCGGTGCCCAAGAAGATCCGACATGCTGGCCGGGCCCTTTTCCCACCAGGGTGCCGTTCTACGGAATAGCCTCCCTGTCGAGCACCAGGAGGCCCCTACTATTCCGGTCTCCTGCCGGCTACTAAAGACTTGGCTTTTCACGCAAACCTTCCCTGAGTAGCCTCTCTCTTTCTGCCGCTTCTGGTTCCTGGGTCCTCTTTTGCCAGGAACTCTGCAATGCGCGTCAGTACCCTTCGGGGAAATACCGCGCAATATTAAGATACCTCTTAACTCAACAAATTTTTTTTTCGGGAAGGTCTTCCTTCCTTCCTTTCTTATTTGTTTATGCATTCTCAATGATGTCACTGGTCTTTAGTGAATAGATGGGCTGTATTCTCAGTGATGTCACAGGTCTCTAGTGAATGGATAGGCTGCTTTCTCAGTGATGTCACCGGTCTCTAGTGAATGGATAGGCTGCATTCTAAGTGATGTCTTCAGTCTCTGGTGAATGGTAGGCTGCATTCTCAGTGATGTCACCAGTCTCTATTGAATGGATAGGCTGCATTCTAAGTGGTGTCACCGGTCTCTTTTCCAAAACATGTATTTGTAATTTGATTATTTGCAGATAATTAAAGTTTATAGTATCAACAGCTGTTCCTCAGTGAAGAATTCTTTTGGGAAGGTCTTCCTTCCTTTTTTTGTTTATGCATTCTCAGTGATGTCACCAGTCTCTAATGAATGGATAGGCTGTATTCTCAGTAACGTCACCAGTCTCTAGTAAATGGATAGGCTGTATTCTCAGTGATGTCACTGGTCTGTAGTGAATGGATAGGCTGCTTTCTCAGTGATGTCACTGGTCTCTAGTGAAGGGATAGGTTGCATTCTTAATGATGTCACCAGTCCCTACTGAATGGATAGGTTGCATTCTCAGTGATGTCACCGGTCCCTAGTGAATGGATAGGTTGCATTCTCAGTGATGTCACTGGTCTCTAGTGAAGGGATAGGTTGCATTCTTAATGATGTCACCAGTCCCTACTGAATGGATAGGTTGCATTCTCAGTGATGTTACCGGTCCCTAGTGAATGGATAGGTTGCATTCTCAGTGATGTTACTGGTCTCTAGTAAATGGATAGGTTGCATTCTCAGTGATGTCACTGGTCTCTTAACGAATAGACTGGCTGAGTTCTTAGTGGAATCATTGCTTTCTAATAAATAAATAAAGCACCTGTCATGTCACTTGATTTCAGTGAATGGATAGGATGTGATAGCAGTGTCTCAGAGCAATTGGTGTGCTATAGTTTTATAACAGCTGGTCTTCAGAAAATCGCTCTTTCCTGAGGCATTACATACCAGACGCATCATAATCACAAATACAGAAATGTACAGAATGTTTCATCAGTTTTTTATAGTGGAAGGACATAGAAGTACATGGCTGGAGATCTCCACCAGCACTTCAGACATGATCCAGTTAATAATGACCCCTCTGCAGAGGGATACATATGTTTTTGTAGGAAGATTTATCGTTATTTAAAAGTCTGGAATGAGGCTGGAGATTTATTGGTGTCTGAGCTCGGAGCAGAACTAAAAGGCCTTTGTTGCTGCATGGATGGTTTGATCTCTTTGGATCTGGCCCGCTCGCTGCCCTCTTCTGACAAGGAGGAATGATTCACATTTAATACGGCCATGTCCCTATTGTCAGGACAGTATAGTAGGAGAGATAGCGAGACATGTAATTTACCGGAAAGTAGATTATCTGCTCTACATATAGTACAGATCTGATCCATCATGTCCGCAGAATCGCTTGGAAAATAGATGATACGTCTGCAGAAAGCTTGTCTGGAAATCTAACAACTGGCCAAGCTGAACTGAGGGACAGAAGGTCCACCTGGGAAACAAAATACTATATACTGTCCAAAAGTGGAATTTTAAAGAAAACATGTTCCTTTTAAACATAAAAACGTGACGTCAGACCTGAAAATTGGGTCCAGGAAGGCCGCAAACTCAACTAACTCTTCAAGCCATCTTCCCACACTATGGATGAACAGGGTGGCCTTATGGACAAATGAAGAATCGTAAAGTGCAAGCTTAACCACTTAAGACCCGGACCAAAATGCTGCTAAAGGACCTTGCCCCTTTTTGAGATTCGGCACTGCGTCGTTTTAACTGACAATTGCGCAGTCGTGCGACGTGGCTCCCAAACAAAATTGGCGTTCTTTTTTTCCCCACAAATAGAGCTTTCTTTTGGTGGTATTTGATCACCTCTGCGGTTTTTATTTTTTGCGCTATAAACCAAAATAGAGCGACAATTTTGAAAAAAATGCAATATTTTTTACTTTTTGCTATAATAAATATCCCCCCAAAATATATATAATTTTTTTTCCCTCAGTTTAGGCCGATACGTATTCTTCTACCTATTTTTGGTAAAAAAAAAATCGCAATAAGCGTTTATCGGTTGGTTTTCGCAAAATTTATAGCGTTTCCAAAATAAGGGATAGTTTTATTGCATTTTTATTAATTATTGTTTTTTTTACTACTAATAGCGGCGATCAGCGATTTTTTTTGTGACTGCGACATTATGGCGGACACTTCGGACAATTTTGAAACATTTTTGGGACAATTGTCACTTTCACAGCAAAAAATGCATTTAAATTGCATTGTTTACTGTGAAAATGACAGTTGCAGTTTGGGAGTTAACCACAAGGGGGCGCTGTAGGATATGTGTGTTCACAGGGTCTGTTTACAACTGTAGGGGGGTGTGGCTGTAGGTGTGACATCATCGATCACGTCCCCCTACAACAGGGATGACGTGATCGATGCTGCGGCCACAGTGAAGCACGGGGAAGCCGTGTTTACACACAGCTCTCCCCGTTCTTCAGCTCCGGGGACCGATCGCCGCACTCCAGCGGCGATCGGGTCCGCGAGTCCCGCGGTCCCGGAGCATCGGACCGGGTCACGGGAGCGAGCCGCGGCGTGCGCCCGTGACTCACGGCTGGGTACTAGAAACCAACGTGTATATATACATTGATGTGCCCAGCCGTGCCATTCTGCTGACGTAAATGTTCAGTAGGCGGTCCTTAAAGCGGATGGTTCACCTTAAATAAATATTAAAAGCCAGCAGCAACAAATACTGCAGCTGCTGACTTTTAATATTAGGACACTTACCTGTCCTGGAGTCCAGCGGCGTCCGCAGCAGAGGATGAGCGATCGCTCATCACCCTGCTGCTCCCCCCTCCATCCACGGCGAGGGAACCAGGAAGTGAAGCGCTCCGGCTTCACTGCCCGGTTCCCTACGGCGCATGCGCGAGTCGCGCTGCGCCCGGCGATTGGCTCCCGCTGTGTGCTGGGAGCTGAGAGTTCCCAGCACACAACGGGAAAAGCCCGTCTTTTGCCCGAGACTGCGGGCCGGAAGTGGGTGCGGATACCTGTCTTTAGACAGGTATCTGCACCCCCCTCCCCCCTGAAAGGTGTCAAATGTGACACCGGAGGGGGGGAGGGTTCCGATCAGCGGATCTTCACTTTAGGGTGGAGATCCGCTTTAAGAGGTTAAAGGGTTACTAAAGCTTAGTTTTTATTTTTTTAAACATACATATCATACTTACCTCTACTGCGCAGTTCGTTTTGCACAGAGTGACCCCGATCCTCGTCAGCTCTCACGGCTCCTCCCCGCAAGAGCTAACCCCCTCTGGGAAGCTCTCTCCTGATGGTGCTAGCTTGTGGGTGCGCTCCTGTGCTATACAATCGGCGTCCATAGCCGCCAATTGTATGACTCAGCCCCACCCCACCCCTGGCGGACGGATCATTGGATTCGACTGACAGCAATGGCTGCACTGCTATCAATCTATCCCGACAAGACCTGGGGAAAGCAATGTGGGATCGCGCCCACTGAGATTTGGGGCTCAGGTAAGTAAAAAACGGGGACCCGGCGACTGAAAAAACACAAAGGTTTACAACTCCTTTAATGTTCAGTTCCTATTGCAATTTATCTTCAATTGAGGAGCAGGGAATATACATTCCGGGACACAGCACCCTGGACAACTCTGTGTCCAAATGTCTTACAGAAGATGAGCTTTATACCAAATTAGCTAGGATATAATGAGAGCAAGGAGAAGCCACACAGGTCCTCCATAAAATTTGTCAACATATACCCGACCAGACTTTCTTAACCTATTTAATATGGAGGACCCCTTAAAATAACTTTCCAGTCTCAGGGAAACCCTGCTAATAATTACAATATCTACAGCTCACAGTACAATAGTGTGATGACCACTGGCAAGATTTCTCCATACCACTTTAAAGCGGAATTTCACCCTAAATATAAGATCTCCCATGTGATCCAGCATACTGGCGTCAGCGCCAGTATGCTGTTTTTTTTTTTTTTTTATCCCACACTTACTGTATTATCCTGTAATTTCATTTTTTCCCCCCGCGGTGGACGGCGCCAGTACAGCGCGTCACATCTTCCGAAAATACCCAATATGGACTCGGGTAATCTCGGCGAAAATGCGGCGCCTGCGCACAGACCTAGGAGCTGACTGCTCTGGAGGAATATTAGGGATCTCAATGACATCATCAGTTTCTAATGAATGGAGAGGCCGAATTTTCAAAGATGTCACTAGTCTCAAGGGAATGGATATGCTGTATTCTAAGCTCATAGATGTCTCCAGCCTCTAGTGAATGTATAGGCTGTATAGGCTGTATAGGCTGTATTCTAAGCTCATAGATGTCTCCGGCCTCTAGTGAATGGATAGGCTTTATTCTGAGCTCATGTCTCCGGCCTCTAGTGAATGGATAGGCTGTATTCTAAGCTCATAGATGTCTCCGGCCTCTAGTGAATGGATAGGCTGTATTCTAAGCTCATAGATGTCTCCGGCCTCTAGTGAATGTATAGGCTGTATTCTGAACTCATAGATGTCTCCAGCCTCTAGTGAATGTATAGGCTGTATTCTAAGCTCATAGATGTCTCCGGCCTCTAGTGAATGGATAGGCTGTATTCTAAGCTCATATATGTCTCCAGCCTCTAGTGAATGTATAGGCTGTATTCTAAGCACATAGATGTCTCCGGTCTCTAGTGAATGGATAGGCTTTATTCTGAGCTCATAGATGTCTCCGGCCTCTAGTGAATGTATAGGCTGTATTCTAAGCTCATAGATGTCTCCAGCCTCTAGTGAATGGATAGGCTGTATTCTAAGCTCATAGATGTCTCCAGCCTCTAGTGAATGGATAGGCTGTATTCTAAGCTCATAGATGTCTCCGGCCTCTAGTGAATGGATAGGCTGTATTCTGAACTCATAGATGTCTCCGGCCTCTAGTGAATGGATAGGCTGTATTCTAAGCTCATAGATGTCCCCGGCCTCTAGTGAATGGATAGGCTGTATTCTGAGCTCATAGATATCTCCGACCTCTAGTGAATGGATAGGCTGCATCAGTGGTGTCAACAGTCTCTTATGAATGAGCAGGTTGCATTTTCAGTGATGTTACTAGTTTCTAGTGAATGGATAAATTGCATTCTCAGTGATGTTGACAGGTCTCTAATCCCTAGTCTCTAGTAAATTGATAAGCTGAATTTCAGTGACGTCACTGGTCTCTAAATGAATGGATAAAGCTGCAGTCTCCGCTATGTCAGGCAACCAGCTTTTAGTGGAAAGACATAGAAGTACATGGTTTGAAAGTAAATGCCACAGGTACAGCTATGACTTCAGACACGATCTGTTATTAACAAAGAACCCCTAGAAACCTCTGGAGGAGCCCATGGTAATCCTGGCTGAGAAAGGTAAAAATATGTGGGGTTATGTTTTCATGCATGTTTTTTGTCTTTACCTGTATGGGTTTTTACTCGATCACCAACCTATTCTGGTAAGGTTGGACTGACACTAATAAAGATAGCGTTTTTTCTATACTTAGAAGTTTTAGCTTTTTTCTATGAGACAACTCACCAATTAAAGTTCCACAAAATCTGTTCCGCAACACTGCTGGGGAGCTGTTATTTTGTGTACATTGTTAAAAATTTAAAGAACAAGGCAGGCAATTTGCCTAATTGCATGGGAAGATGTCAAGAAATTACTGCATGGAAGTCTTACCTGCAGACCTCAAAATATCTAGAAGTAAAAAGGACTAAAACCTTCAAATTTTTATTTTTTCGCCACCCGGAGCATGCTGGGACTGTGACGTCATAAGAGGTCTATATAAATCATCGCGCATCGGGAGGGAGCGTCGTGGCAACATCGGAAGGGCAGAAGGCGTCGAGGAAGACCGGGCTGGCCGCCGCTAGTAAAAGAGCTACAAGAAGATAGCGGCGTCCAGCCCCGAAGAAGGCACCGGAGAGCGGGAAAAGAACCGGGAGAGCGGAGAAGACCCCAGAAGGTGGCGAGGAAGACCGGGCTAGCCGCCGCTAGTAAAGGAGCTGCAAGAAGATAGCGGCGGCCAGCCCCAAAGAAGGCATCGTAGAAGACCCGCGGAGATCGGAGAAGACCCCCGGAGCTGGCTAATAAATGATTTTAAAAGCCTGTGTTGTGTGTTTATTTTATTGACACTTTTCCTCCCGGTGAATTGGATAGGGGTACGATGTACCCCATACTCATTCACGTAGGGTGGGGGGCCGAGATCTGGGGGCCCCCTTATTAAAGGGGGCTCCCAGATTGCGATAAGGCTCCCGCCCTCAGACCCCAACGACCAACAGCCAGGGTTTTCGGGAAGAGACCCTTGTCCCCATCAACATGGGGACAAGGTGCTTTGGGGTGGGGGGCGCAGTGCCCCCACCCCACATGTTGAGGGCATGTGGCCTCGTACGGTGTAGGGAGGGTGCTCGTTGCCCACCTTCCTGACCTGCCGGGCTGCGTGCTCGGATAAGGGTCTGGTATGGATCCTGGGGGAACCCCCACGCCGTTTTTTTTACATTTTCGCGGGGGTTCCCCTCAAAGATTCTCCGCACACGAGTCGCCCCGCAAGTTGGATCATCTTTATCCGACTTCTGGTGCGACCTCTATTCAAATCAACGGGCTCCCATAGGGAACCATTGATTTTGAGTAGAGAAAAAAAAAAACGCGGCTGAGAACTAGCGCGGCAAAACATGCATTGAATTCATCGCAAAACGCGGAAAAAAAATGTGTTAAAAATGCTGCTTTTTTCCTGGTGTCTGTACTAATTTTACAGCCAGGTTTATAACCACTTAAGGACCGCCTCCTGCACATATACGCGACCTAATCGCCGCTGGAGTCCCGCGATCAGTCCCCGGAGCTGAAGAACGAGGAGAGGCGAGTGTAAACACAGCTTCCCCGTTCTTCATTGTGACGCCGTCATTGATCGTGTGTTCCCTGATATAGGGACATACAATCAATGATATCACACGTCCAGCCCCGCCCCCCTACAGTTAGAAACACATATGAGGTCACACTTAACCCCTTCAGCGCTCCCTAGTGGTTAACTCCCAAACTGCAATTGTCATTTTCACAGTAATCAGTGCATTTTTATAGCACTTTTTGCTGTGGAAAAAAAAAATCGCTGATTATTATTAATAAAAATGCCATAAAACGTTCCCCTATTTTGTAAACACTATAAATTTAGCACAAACCAATCGATAAACGCTTATTGCAATATTTTTTTACCAAAATAGGTAGAATACGTATCGGCCTAAACTGAGGAAAAAATCATGTTTTTTATATTTTTGGGGGATATTTATTACAGCAAAAAGTAAAAAATATTGATTTTTTTTTCAAAATTGTCGCTCTATTTTTGTTGATAGTGCAAAAAATAAAAACCGCAGAGGTGATCAAATACCACCAAAGGAAAGCTCTATTTGTGGGGGAAAAAGGACGCCAATTTTGTTTGGGAGCCACGTCGCACGACCGCGCAATTGTCAGTTAAAGCGACGCAGTGCAGAATCGCAAAAACTGGCCAGGTCCTTTACCTGCATAAAGGTCCGGGTCTTAAGTGGTTAAAACGTCAGTGGGCATGAGGCCTTAATATGACATTAGTGCAGCTGTGGTGAGCTACTCTATGTTCTGCACTCATCCTGTGAAGATTTTACAGCTTTCAAATCTTCAGCTTCTCCACTTTCTAATCTGCCTGTTGTGGTCAGAGTTAATATGGTGTCATATAAATCTCGAGCGCATCAAAATACGTCTTTTTAATGACTGTGAAATATGTTACTTGTAAGCTCTACAAATCCATGTAATGAAGGGGGGCACCTTTCACAGATAACAGAGATGATCACTGTAATACATTATGGAATGAAGGGATTTCAGGCTCAAGAGACGAGGGGGGGGTAAAATGGTGAAACGAGATCCTTCAAGTAACACAAAAGACAGTGTGAAGAGCAAGCTTCCCTTATTACCAGGGGCTTTGGAGGACCGCATGGAATTTCCACAGAGTGTTAGGCACCCTCCTCACCACTACAACTGATACTGGATGGTTATTTATTATCTTGTGCTGTCATGTGTGGCTTCTTCAATCTTTACTAATATTTCTTGATGCAGAGACCCGTTTTCCCAGCAGCGTCCTGCTCTGGTGTAAGGCAAGCATCATCACGATGTTTCTCAGGCATATAAAGGAGAGGAGTTTGTGGGACTTTAAATGAGGGAGCGCCATGTCAAAGGGAAAAATGACATAAAATTTGATTTACAGTACATGATTTATTGGTTACAATCTTATATACATGTCAAATATTTTGTATCAAATAGATAGGTAGTCACAAGACTTACTCTAAATATGCTGCTACATAGCATGCAATACACAAATAAAAAACAGACATGGCAGATATACATAATACAATAGATCAATTAGAAAACGTATGAGATATGAACAGGTGATTGTTGGCATCTAGTGGCACTCTACGCGTTTCCTGGCATTACAGCCATTCATCAGGAGTGTTTTAAAAATGGTATACTGAAAATAAAAATAAACAAGAATAAATAATAATGCCTAATAAATAGAAAAGGACAGGGACTGTGTCCCAACAGGATGGAAAAAGTTGGGAGACTTACTCTACAACCTCGAGACCCGGTCCAGTGTCTGCCAAGGAGAAGAGGGGCAGATGCATGACATGCCTTAGAGTAGCAGGTGGTTCATTTGCTTGATTCAACTACAGGGAACCACACACCTGATCCTGCACACAGGTCACCCTTTGCTGGGTGCTCAGCCATCATTTCTTGGTATGTTTCTTTTCCTTTTCTGGCTCTGTTGCTTGCACACTTCTCTATGCAATCCCCTTATGGGAACACATTGCTATACTGCTTCTCTATTTAACTCTTTCTCAATTTCTTCATACACTTGTTTTAGGCACATTATGCACCTATTGGGCACACATAGTAATTTGGATCAGGCCGTGACCACCATCTCCTGCTCCGGGCGCTGTTCTCCGTCCTTGGAGGGTTTCCCCGTCTCAACCCCGGGGGGGATGTCATGCATCTGCCCCTCTTCTCCTTGGCAGACACTGGACCGGGTCTCGAGGTTGTAGAGTAAGTCTCCCAACTTTTTCCATCCTGTTGGGACACAGTCCCTGTCCTTTTCTATTTATTAGGCATTATTGTTTATTCTTGTTTATTTTTATTTTCAGTACACCATTTTTAAAACACTCCTGATGAATGGCTGTAATGCCAGGAAACGCGTAGAGTGCCACTAGATGCCAACAATCACCTGTTCATATCTCATACGTTTTCTAATTGATCTATATTATTATGTATATCTGCCATGTCTGTTTTTTATTTGTGTATTGCATGCTATGTAGCAGCATATTTAGAGTAAGTCTTGTGACTACCTATCTATTTGATACAAAATATTTGACATGTATATAAGATTGTAACCAATAAATCATGTACTGTAAATCAAATTTTATGTCATTTTTCCCTTTGACATGGCGCTCCCTCATTTAAAGTCCCACAAACTCCTCTCCTTTATATACCAAATTAGGGATGGAGGCCGCCATGTGTTCTATTAGTGTGTGTGTCAGGTCACATCCATTTACTATATAGATGTTTCTCAGGCCTTCGGGAGAGGGAATGTTCACCTGAGCTTTTGATGCGGTTACCGTGTGCCAACGTTTCAACCACTTCAGCCCCGGACCATTTGATCGCCCAAAGACCGGAGCACTTTTTGCGATTCGGCATTTTAGCAGACAATTGCGCGGCCGTGCGACGTGGCACCCAAACAAAATTGGCGTCCTGTTTTTTCGACACAAATAGAGCGTTTTTTTGGTGGTGTTTGATCACCGCTGCAGTTTTTATTTTATGCTCTATAAACAAAAAGAGCGACAATTTTGAAAAAAATATGTTTTTACATTTTTGCTATAATAAATATCCCCAAAAAATATATAAAAACATATTTTTTTCCTCAGTTTAGGCCGATACGTATTCTTCTACATGTTTTTGGTAAAAAACAAAAAAACGCAATAAGCGTATGATTGGTTTGCGAAAAAATTATAGCGTCTACAATATAAGGGATGCACTGCTTACTGTGTAAATGTGACAGGCAGTGAAGGGGTTAATCAGTGGGGGTTAAATGTGTCCTAGGGAGTGATTCCAACTGTGTGGGGGCGTGGCTTACTGTGACACACTGATCGCTCCTCCCGATGACAGGGAGCAGACTATCAGTGTCTTGTCACTAGGCAGAACAGGGTGATGCTTGTTTATACAGGCATCCCCCCCGTTCTGCAGCTCCGTGACACACGATCGTGGGACACCGGTGGACATCGAGTCTGCGGTGGCAAATTTACAGGGAGGTGTATCGACACACGTCGATTTGCCTGTCCGTGCCATTTTGCCGATGTATATGTACAGGCGCCAGTTCTTAAGTGATTAAAGGGGTTGTAAACAGGGGCGGACTAACAACTCATGGGGCCCCTGGGCAATAGAAGACTATGGGGCCCCTGGGCTTACAGATGGCCACCACGCCAGGAGGCAGTGCAGAGGCGGGGCAGCTAAAATCTCTGGATTTTCACATCAGAAGCATGTGGGTTTCACACATATCAGGGACAGATGTAAAAAAAAAAACAGATTTTTACATACTGTCCCTGGTTTTTACTGAGCCTGGCAAGCCTGATGGGGCCCCCTAGAGACATGGGGCCCTCGGGCAGTGCCCGAGTGACTCAATGGTCAGTCCGCCCCTGGTTGTAAATGTGTGCTTGCCCCCTCCCTTGGACTACAGGAGAGTCAGGACGCTCTCTACGTTGCAGATAGAGAAAGGAGCTGTGTTTTAGTGGGCATCCTGACTCTCCTGTAGTCCAAGGGAGGGGGCAAGCACGACACTCCACACCAGGGAGAAAGCCTCGCATTACTGTGTGGAGTTACCGACAGAAGAACAGGGAGTGAGGATTTCTCACAAGAAATAAGGACATTTAAAAGCAAAATGGAAGGATGAGGTAAGTGAAGGAGGACTGCACTAAGGTAAAGGAAGATATTTAGGGAAAAAAATTAATTTACCTTTACAACCCCCTTTAGGTCTAGGTGGGGCATGGAAAAGTAGATTTACTTACCTGATCCTCTATGGTGCTAGACTGGTCCCTGCAGCTTCTTCTCCCCTATGCTCCAGCAGTCAAGGGTCCTGACATCATCAAGAGTGATGGAAGGGCCTTAACCCTGCACTGGAAGTGAGGGCACCAAACAACAATTCACTGCCAGAGCATGGGGGAGCAGAGGATCAGATAAGTAGAAGTGCTTTTCTCAGCCTGTAGACTAAACAAGCATTTAACCCTTACAGTGTGTTAAAAACCCCATTGCAATGGAGAATTTTCAGGTTTTCAAGAGCTGGGCTTTAACCACTTCAGCCCCGGACCATATTGCTGGTCAATGACCGGGCCCCTTTTTGCGATTCGGCACTGTGTCGTTTTAACTGACAATTGCGCGGTCGTGCGACGTGGCTCCCAAACAAAATTGGAGTCCTTTTTTCCCCACAAATAGAGCTTTCTTTTGGTGGTATTTGATCACCTCTGCGGTTTTTATTTTTTGCGCTATAAACAAAAATATAACAACAATTTTGAAAAAAATAATAATATTTTTTACTTTTTGTTTTAATAAATATCCCCAAAAATATATAAAAAACCTATTAGTTTCCCTCAGTTTAGGCCAATACGTATTCTTCTACATATTTTTAGTTAAAAAAAATTGCAATAAGCGTTTGATTGGTTTGCGCAAAAGTTATAGCGTTTATAAAATAGGGGATAGTTTTATGGCATTTTTATTAATATTTTTTTTTTTACTAGTAATGGCAGAGATCAGCGATTTTTATCACTTTATGGCGGACACTTCGGACACATTTTTGGGACCATTGGCATTTTTATAGCGATCAGTGCTATAAAAAAAAAAACGCATTGACTACTATAAAAATATCACTGGCAGTGAAGGGGTTAACACTAGGAGGTGAGGAAGGGGTTAAGTATATTCCCTGGGTGTGTTCTAACTGATAGCAGCTGATAGCCTCCCATGGCTTCCAATATCATCTCTACGCTGATGACACTCAAATCTATTTCTCTACCCCTCAACTCACTCCTTCATTCTCCTCCCGTATCACTAATTTACTATCAGATATATCACTTTGGATGTCGCACCACTTCCTTAAACTCAATCTATCCAAAACGGATCTTATCATTTTCCCTCCCCCACGTGCCTCTTCCCCCGATCTCTCTGTCAAAATTGATGGCACAACTATCAGCCCATCCCCACATGTCAAGGTTCTAGGTGTAGTCCTGGACTCTCAACTGTCCTTTAAACCTCACGTTCAATCACTGTCCAAAAATTGCCGCCTCAACCTTCGCAACATCTCCAAAATACGCCCCTTTCTAACCAAGGACACCACAAAACTATTGATTCACTCCCTGGTCATCTCTCGCCTTGATTATTGCAACTCCCTTCTCACTGGCCTACCGCTGCATACTCTATCCCCCCTTCAGTCCATCATGAACGCTGCTGCCAGACTCATCCACCTTACCAACTGCTCTGTCTCTGCTGCTCCTCTCTGCCAATCCCTCCACTGGCTTCCGCTCACCCAACGCATTAAATTCAAACTACTAACTATTACCTACAAAGCCATCCACAACTCTGCCCCCAGCTACATCACTGACCTAGTCTCTAAATACCAACCTAATCGTTCTCTTCGTTCTTCCCAAGACCTCCTACTCTCTAGCTCTCTCATCACCTGTTCCCATGCTCGTCTCCAGGACTTTTCCAGAGCCTCTCCAAGCCTATGGAACTCCTTACCCCAATCTATCCGTCTATCTCCCTCTCTATTAGCTTTTAGAGGATCCCTGAAAACCCTCCTCTTCAGAGAAGCCTACCTTTCCCACACCTAGCAACTGCACTTTTCATCTGAGTCCATCTGATCATCCCCCACAGCTAACTACCCCTTGTTCCACTTGACCCTCCCTTCTAGATTGTAAGCTCTTACGAGCAGGGCCCTCTGATCCCTCCTGTATTGATTTGTATTGTGAATGTACTGTCTTCCCTAATGTAAAGCGCTGCGTAAACTGTTGGCGCTATATAAATCCTGTATAATAATAATAATAATAATAATAACTGAAGGGGGGAAGGGACTGACTAGGGAAAATGACAAATCGCTGTTCATACATTGTATGAACAGAGGATAAGTAATTTACCCCCCTGACAGGACCGGGAACCCGTGGGTGATCGATCAGGGGCAAGCGGCGGGGGGGGGGGGGGCACATGCTTTAGGCGGCACGCACGCGCCCCTAGTGGCTGATTTGCGAGGCGACGTAGATCTACGTGACCGCGCGCGCAGGGGAGCCGACCTCCTGCCGCAACTGCGGTGGCTGGTCGGCAGGTAGTTAAGCTATCCCTTTGGAGGCCGGCATACGGCTTTAGCTTTAACGCAGATTTGTGTTTGCAGACGCGTGGCTTTGTTTTTCTCAGTTTGTCTGGACACTTGTGGCACAGTGGGGAGGATTCCAGAATCCCTTTTTTTTCTATCCATGGCTGTTGGATTTTAGCGGAGCACCTGACCCCATGTAACAAGAAAACAGGAACATTTATCAAACCCGGAGTCAGATGTGTAATCCTTCGGCAGTTAATGGCATTCTCTTCTCCACGCTCCCAGCAATGTTTTAGCAGCGTTGCTAGCAACAAAGGACTTTGTGAAACGGACAAATGACAGTTATGAATTCCCTTTAGGAAGAAACGGTGTCAAAAGTTAATTCAACTCTTCTAATGTGATGGAAATAAGCTCCATGTAAATGCATATTGTAAACCCGATTTTTATGTCACAATGTACAGTATAAGATTTTCTATCATCTATACCCAGTCTTGCCACACAGAGTTAATCCAGCTCTGAGCAATCCTCTTATTGTTCAGTGAAATAAAACGGACTTACAGAGAAAAACCTTAGTCCGTTCTGCCCCCTTGCTGTGAGTGACAGGTTATTTACATATCTCATGCACTAGCCTAGAGACAACCATTATTTTTTAATTCCCACCCCCACTCCTTTTCTGGAGTCATGTGGTTACTTTTCTGAATTTTGACTGGATGTTAGTGATCATAGGAGAATTCAGTGTAAAATACACAGGAAAAAATGCATGTTGACAAGGGGAGTGTAGAGGTGGGCGGGGAATCTAGTGACATCGCGACTCCACCCACCGAGCTCCAGACAAGACACGTCCACAGAATCTGCAGTTTTTCGGGGTCTCATAACAGACAGAGGGGAGACAATTGACAGGTGAGGATACATGCAGGAGGCATCTATATCCTTATAGATCAGCACTATGGCAGTAGTTTAGAAAAGATGAGAGTGGCTTTACATTCACTTTAAGGGAAAAGCATACAGTGTCTCTGTACTGAAGGCCATTATGTATAGGACTTTCAATTTTTTTCAAATCGCTTGTAGATCACTGCGATCCTATGAAATATAGAGGTTTCTAGACTTGCCACTAGAGGGATCTCTTGGTGTTTCAGGGCAATTGAACTCTGTTTAACTCCTTAAGGACCGCCGCATGTACATTTACGTCGGCAGAATGGCACTGACAGGCACATCAACGTATATATATGTTGGTGCCTTGAGGTGGGACCCCCCCCCCCCGGTACATGCGGCGGTCCCCGCGGATGTACGAGCGATCCGTGCAGAGGGGGCGGCGGTTTGTTTTTGTCCGCCCCCTCCGGATCGCTACCAGCCAATGCGCGCGCCCACCTGTGTGTCACTTCCTCCTCCTGTGTAAACACAGGAAGGGGGAAGTGATGTGATCTCTCCCCTCAGCGTTTTTTTCATCCACCGCTGAGGAGAGATCACATCGCACAGTAAAACTGCACAACACTGACACACACTACACATAAAACACATTTAACCCCCGCGATCATCCCCCCCTTCCCCCTGTCACAGTGTCACTGAATGCAGTAATCATACATGTATGATTACTGTATTTAGTGTCAGTGTGACAGTCAGTTAGTGTTAGGTTCAGAGTAGCCCCGTACCCCCCCTAATAAAGTTTTAACCCCTTGATCACCGCCCTAGTTAACCCTTTCACTCCTATTGCCAGCATCACTAAGCGATCATTTTTCTGATCGCTGTATTAGTGTCACTGTTCCCGCTAGGTAGCTAATTTTTTTTTATTGCGATTTTTTTTTTACTAAAAACATATGGCTAAATTAATTTTGGCCTAAATGTTTGACTAAAATTTAGTTTATTTGATTTTTCTTATAACAAAAAGTAAAAAATAGATTTTTTTTCAAAAATGTCGCTCTATTTTGGTATATAGCGCAAAAAATAAAAATCGCAGAGGCGATCAAGTACCACCAAAATAAAGCTCTATTTGTGGGAAGAAAAGGACGCAAATTTTGTTTGGGAGCCACGTCGCACGACCGCGCAATTGTCAGTTAAAGCGACGCAGTGTCGAATCGCAAAAAGGGGCCTGGTCATTTACCTGCATTTTGATCCGGGTCTTAAGTGGTTAAAGGGCAAGTTCACCTATTTGAGAAAAATTAAAGGCACCCAAGGCGCAGGGTTCTAAGCACTAACCAGTGTTCGCCAATGCTCCTGATGGTAAAGATGGGTTTTGCTACATGTTAGTAGCAGGTTGCAGTCCTTTAAGATCGTCCCACTAGGTGGCTAACAAGCTGCAGTCCACTAGAAGATGTAACGGGTTGGGATCAAGCAGAAGTGTAGTCAGTAAACAAGCCAAAGGTCGTTAACAAGTGACTGCAGGTTGGGATCAAGCAGAAGTGTAGTCAGCAAACAAGCCAAAGGTTGGTAAAGAGTGATAACGATGATGTGGAGAGCAACGTGAGTGACAATAGCAAGATATTAGCTGGAGATAAAGAGAGAGAGAGAGAGAGCACAATAATTTGGCAAACAGGAGGTGCAAAGGCGTGGCTTAAAAAGGAAGTTCATGGGAGGAGCAAAGGAACCAAGGCTCACGAGAAACAAAACAAAAGGCAATGTTGTCTGGCATGGGAGTAGGGAGCTGGTCTAGCATTTCAGGTGGCTCAGAAAGAAGAGATACCGCCAGACACAGCAGAGGCTGCGGGTTCAAATCCATGTCCTGACACAGTGAGTACCTCTACATAAGACTTTAAAGTGAACAAAAATCTCTCATCTTTAGTAATTAACTGCTTCTGGACCTCCCCACGCAGATATACTGTGGCAGGGCAGCCTTCCTGTGTGAAAAACACGTAACTATGATTTTGTTGCATTGGTCTGGGGCACAGATGCGATGTCCACCGGGATCCACCGATCGTTCTCAGGAGAGGCAGAACGATGGTCTGCCTATGTAAACAAGGCAGACCGCCTTTCTGCCAGAGGAGAAGATGGATCTCTGTTTTTCCCAAGACAAAGCACATCCCTGCCGTTCGCAAGCACTCTCTAGGGACACATTTGATCGCCCCTGATGTAAACCCCTTCCCTGCCAGTGTCATCTGTACACTGACAGTGCATTTCTTTTAGCACTGATCGCTGTATTGGTGCCACTGGTACCCGGAAAGTTTCAGTTATTGTTTGATGTGTCCGCCACAATGTCGCAGTCCCACAAAAAAAACAAAAAAAAAAACGCTGATCATCGCCATTACTAGCCACCCCATAGTTTGTAGACACTATAACTAATCAATGGAAACAAAAATAAATATATGGACAGCCGCACTCCGATAGTCTTAAAAAAGACGTGCCCTTTAATGGGTAAAAGAAAAGGCACTACAAAATAACAGCATACAGTGGGAAATGACGCCCTCTGTTAAAGTCTAACCAATGACGAAACGCGTCAGGGTGACGCTTATCACTGACCAGAGACGCTGTGCAGCCTCCAGAGCAGGAACAGGAGAGTTGTGCAGCAGTAACTTACATCTCTACAGACTCACAGGGAGAAGCTGACAGGCACAGTACAGATTTTCGTTTATGCTTAATGATTTTACATTGTGGTACGCACAATATATGATTTGGGATGTTTTGGGCTTAATAAATGATTTTAAACGGTATCACACTATATGAGTTTTTTTTACCTTATATGTATGCGGTTTGATCTTAAACATTCCTGACGGTGGAGAGTGCATCTTCCAGGATACACACAGATATATAATCCAGGCCCTTTTGATTCAGTCTTGTGGTGAGTGCATCCCCAACTGGGGACTATTTATCCCCCCACGTGGTGAACACCCCCTCTTTTGGTGAAAGGAGCACTTAATTAAGGACTGCTTTTTGTGTCTATACCATCTGCACTATCATCTTATTCCTAGAAGGTCTTCTGGACCCTTAGAAGAATCTCAGATTTGGTTTTGAGACTAAGCGCTGCTACAGTATTATATGCAACTTATGGACTCTTTTGAGGTCTTCCACTGTTCTATTGTACTGTTTTGTATACATTGTTTGATTCTATTTAGCAGCAGCTATTCTTTATGCATATCAAAGAAGCTATTCCAAAAAACCTCGAGTTGTTGTACCTAAGCGCTGAGTGGTGTCACATTGAAGGAAGGGCGACAGTTACACCATTTTTTAGTGGGAAATGAACAGCTGACGCGTTTCACATTGACATGCAAAGCTTAGTCATAGCTATAACTAATCAATATACGCTTATTGGGATTTTTTTTACCAAAATTAGCAGAATAAATATCGACCTAAATTGATGAAGAAAAAGGGATTTTTAAATACAGCTTACCTGTAAAATCCTTTTCTTGGAGTACATCACGGGACACAGAGCGGCATATTCATTACTATGTGGGTTATATGGAGTACCTTCAGGTGTGGACACTGGCAATCTCAAACAGGAAGTCCCCTCCCTATATAACCCCCTCCCCTAGAGGGAGTCCCTCAGTTTTGTAGCAAGCAGTATGCCTCCCAAAATGGTCACCCAAAAGAGGGGTGGGAGCTCTGTGTCCCGTGATGTACTCCAAGAAAAGGATTTTACAGGTAAGCTGTATTTAAAAATCCCTTTTTCTTTCTCGTACATCACGGGACACAGAGCGGCATATTCATTACTATGTGGGATGTCCGAAAGCAATGCTTTAATGAGGGGAGGGAGACATCTTCCAAAGAAGAATTCAATTTAGAGATAAACTCAAATCATAATAATAATTCCAACTTAGTCAAGAAAAAACTTTTTTTTTTTTATAACCAAGGGTGTTTCTGATCCCGAGGATTTCAAACTGCAGCCTGTAGTACTGCCTGACCAAAGGCAGCATCCGCATTTCTTCTCACGTCTAGTTGATAAAACCTTGTAAACGTGTGGACTGATGACCACGTTGCCGCCTTGCATATCTGAGCCATAGAGATCTGATGGTGTGCTGCCCAAGAGGCGCCCATGGCCCTGGTAGAATGGGCCTTTACCGACAACGGAGGAGGCAACCTCTTCAACCCGTAGGCTTGAATGATTAATTGTCTAATCCATCTCGAGATGGGGGATTTTGCAGCTGCCTGCCCCTTCTTGGGGCCATCTGGTAGAACGAATAACACATCTGTTTTCCGGATCTTTTCTGTAGCTTTAAGATAGGCCTTCATGGCCCGGACAATATCCAAGGTATGCAGCAACCCCTCCTTTCTAGATGTAGGTTTTGGAAAGAAGGATGGAAGTACCAAATCCTGGTTCAAGTGAAATTTGGATATAACCTTTGGTAGAAAGGAAGGATGGGGCCGGAGAACTGCCCTGTCCTTATGCAGAACGAGATATGGTTCCTTACACGATAAGGCTGCTAATTCTGACACTCTCCTGGCCGAAACTATGGCGACCAAGAAAACCAACTTTCTTGTCAGTAAGAGTAAAGGAATCTCAGCCAACGGCTCAAAAGGCTGTTTCTGTAGAGTGGACAGGACAAGATTTAAGTCCCATGGACAAATTGGTGACTTGACAGGAGGATTAATACGCAAGACCCCCTGTAAGAAGGTCTTTACCAGCGAGTGGGTGGCCAGCGGCCTCTGAAACCACACTGACAGAGCTGAGATCTGTCCCTTGATTGTGCTTAGTGCCAGGCCTTTATCCACTCCTAGCTGGAGAAAACTTAACACCCTATCAATAGTATATTTGCGGGAATTCCATCTTTTGGATTCACACCAGCCTACGTAGTTCCTCCACACCCTGTAATAAATCACCCTGGAGACCGGCTTCCTAGCCCTAATCAGGGTAGGAATTACCTGCCTAGACAGGCCTCTATCCCTGAGAATCAGGGATTCAGCCTCCAGGCCGTCAAATTTAGACGCTGTAATGTAGGGTGGAGGATCGGGTCTTGTGAGAGTAGGTCTGGTTGTAGAGGGAGAGTCCAAGGGTCTCCCACTGCCATCTTCAGGACTAGTGAGTACCAAGTCCTCCGGGGCCAAGCCGGAGCTACTAGAATGACTGGCTTGTTCTCCACTCTGATCTTGCGCAACAGGCGCGGGAGTAACTGTAGTGGAGGGAATGCATATAGAAGTCTGAATTGATGCCAAGGGCAAACCAACGCGTCGGTTCCGCAGGCCATAGGATCCCTCGCTCGCAACACGAACCTGTCTAGTTTCTTGTTGAACCTGGATGCCATTATATCTACGTCCGGCATTCCCCACCTCTGGCAGATTGTCTGAAAGACCTGGGGATGCAGAGACCACTCCCCTGGCAACAGACTCTGGCGACTTAAGAAGTCTGCCTGCAGGTTGTCCACTCCGGGAATGAATATCGCCGAAATGCAGGGTACATGAACCTCTGCCCATTGAAAAATCAAGTTCACCTCCCTCTGAGCGGCCTGGCTCCTGGTTCCCCCTTGGTGGTTTATGTATGCCACCGCCGTGGCATTGTCTGACTGGATTCTCACCGGGAACCCCTTTAATCTGGAGGTCCAAGCCAGAAGGGCTAGGCGGGCAGCTCTGATTTCCAAGATATTGATGGGGAGCTGCCTCTCTGCTTTCACCCAAGTTCCCTGGCGGGAGAACCCCTCGAGGACCGCCCCCCAGCCTGCCAGGCTGGCGTCTGTGGTAACTACCTTCCAGACAACAGGGATGAAGGATTTTCCCTTTAGAAGATTCTGAGGGTTCAACCACCAGGCCAGGCTTTGTCGGACCCTTGATGATAGCGTCAAAGGGGACTCTAAGGCATGTGCCCTCTTGCCCCAGGCTGCTAGAATGGCTGCCTGTAGGACGCGAGTGTGGATCTGAGCGTATGGTACTGCCTCGAATGTGGCCACTAGCTTGCCTAGTAATCGCATACACAGGCGAATAGTTGGACTTTTCTTGTTTAGAACCAACTGAACCAACCCCTTGATAGCTTCGATCTTTACAAGGGGCAGGAACACCTTTTGATGTTCTGTGTCTAACCTCATGCCGAGGTATTCCAACTGCTTTGTAGGCTGGAACGCTGACTTTCCCCGGTTCAGGACCCAGCCGAATTCTTCGAGGTACTGAACCGTGAGGTTTACTGCCTTTTGCAGACCCGGCCGTGAGTGATCTATGATTAAAAGGTCGTCCAAGTATGCTAGGACTGTGACCCCTTGGATCCTTAAATTGGCCAGAATTGGGGCTAGGATCTTCGTGAATACCCGGGGGGCCGTGGCCAGCCCGAAGGGGAGCGCCCTGAATTGGAAGTGTCGCTGCCCCACCGCGAAGCGTAAAAACCTTTGATGCGACTGAAAGATTGGTACATGAAGGTAAGCATCCTTTATGTCTATGGAGGCCAGAAAATCGTCCTTCTGAAGCGCGGCGGCTGCTGACCGGATGGATTCCATCCGGAAGGAACGAACCCTTAGGTAACCGTTTAACCTCTTTAGGTCCAAGATTGGCCTGACATCGCCGTTGGGCTTTGGTATGACAAAGAGGTTGGAATAGAAACCTAGGCCTTGCTCTTGGGCTGGCACTTCTATAATTACGTCCTGGCAAAGCAGGTGATCCAAAGCTGCCAGCATTGAGGCCTTCCTCGCTGGATCCCTTGGTAGCCTTGATTCTTGAAAATGAGGCGGAGGATACCTTAGAAACTCCAGTCTGTAACCTGTGGTTACAGATGCCCGGACCCATTTGTCGGGGATCTTGGCTTCCCAAACTTCTGCGAAGAAACAAAGCCTTCCCCCCACCCGCAAGAGTGGGGGCGCCCCTTCATAAGGCAGACTTAGGGGCTGTCTTTGACGGCTTGCGATACCACGGCCTCTTACCCCCAGGGGTCTGTCCCTGCGATCTACTGTTAACGTTGGATCGTGCAGGCGGCCGTCGATACTGCCTGGAATTTGAGGGCCCCGAGACAGGAAAGAGCTGCCTTTTAAATGTAGGAGCCCGGAATGTCTTTTTGACCGGTAAAAGGGTACTTTTGCCATTTGAAATAGTCTGAATATATTTATCCAGATCCTCTCCGAAGAGTCGTCCTCCATGGAAGGGAAACCCTGCCAGAAGCTTTTTGCATGGGGGCTCCGCCGCCCAGTTCTTCAACCATAAGAGCCTTCTCATGTGCACCAAACATAGTGATAAACGAGAGGCCTGCTGGATGGAATCTTTTATAGCATCTACCGCAAAACACAGAGCTCTGGGAATGTCAGAAAACTCTTCTGCTTGTTGGGTAGGCATGTCCCTTAACATTTCCTTTGTCTGGTCTTTTAATGCCTGACAAACTCCAATTGCAGCCATCTTGGAGAACTTTTCCTCCATGGGGTAAATGACCGCAAACCTTTTCGGTGGCAGAAAAATCCTGTCCGGCCGTACCCAATCCCGAAAGATCAATTCCTCCAAGAGAGGATGGACCGGAAAAACTGTGTTGTTTAACGGAGCTTTCAAAGAGCCCAGAGAGGATACCGGAGGAACCTGAGGCTCTGGCAATGGTAAACTAAATGCCGAGCGGACCATGTCCGTCAAAGACTGTACCCACAGTCTTTCTGTCTGGGAGTCTGAAAATGGTTCCTCAGAGGCAGATCCCTCAATCCCTGAACCCTCTTGGTTCAGGTCTAGTTGATCCTCCTGTGATTCCAATTCCTCTGGAGAGAGAATCTCAGCATCTGAGGATACACCTCCTGGTGATGGGGATCTAACCCGTTTCTTACCAGGAATAGCTCTAGCGATCAATGTTGCTATTCTCTCTTCTAGCCCCCCTAGGGATACGGCTAGCATCTCCTCTGTGATGAACACAGGGCTGGGCTGATCTGGGCCAGCCTCCGCACCAGATCCCCCTAATGGCTCATCCAAGGCGCTTCTTAAATTAATAAGTTGCGGGGAAAGTATCGGCATATCCGAATCAGAAAGGGAACCCTTTTGTTTTTTGGTCTTTTTTGTACCCTTTGACCCCGAACCCTTGGAAGCCATAATACAAAATCGAGGGACTCCGCCCACACAACAGACTGTAGTGGGCAGGAGTACAAAAATCAGAGTTTAGGGGACAATAGACCACTAATGCCCAAAAACTGATGGGATCCCGTATGTTTTTTTTTTTTTTTTTTAAATATATTATATATTTTCTTTTGACAACATACAGTGACCCCAAACTAAGTTTGCCAGCCTCCAAACCTGCTGCAAAAAAGGGGGATTTCTTGGCTTAACAAAAAGGTATTGGAACAAAGTCCACATGTACTACCCCTCTTCCGCCACCGGGAGTCACTGTTCTGCCGCTCTGCGTCCTCTCCTCTGAAAATCAGCCTCAGACTGAGCACTGACAATGCCTGCTGTCTATAACAGCACAAAGGCGCGCCCCTGTATGACGCCGCAGGCACGCCCCCCCCCCGCCCTCCTGTGTGAACGGCGCGAAAAACGTCCATAAGACGCGCGCGCGCGCGTATGCCGGAAACAGGAGGAACATGGAGGAGCCGCGCTGCTGGAGATCCAGGAACGCAGAAACAGGCGGCAGATTCAAACCCCCGGCCAGGTAGGACTCTCCAAAGGCCCCTAGGGATCCTTACTAGCCCTAGGAAGAAACAGCAGGTTTAGCTAGCACACATATTTAGACAGGGGGACCTAGTGATGGGGGGGGAAAGGTGTCATCCTGTCTCTCTTTAGACATAGTGAACAAGGTTGCCCATGCAGAGCATACTTAGGCTATCCCCCCTTTTAGGTTACCCCGGAGAGCCTGCTGTCGAACCAAGTCCCGCAGGCTCCCCCTTACCTGCTCCATGCTGCAGGATGTTTGTCCAGCAAACTGATCCAATCTTCTCCCATCTCCGTGGGTAGCGTAGTAGACCTTCAGGCCCTGGGGTCCTATGAAGGTACCCACTGTCCTGGACCTATATAGCACCCTGGCAAACAGGAACTTATGGTTTTTACAAACTCCAAGTCCTGGGCCCAGGGTCCAGCCCTCCAAAGAGGAGCATTATAGGCAAAACCCCACGGCTTGGGGCCCGGGTACTGTCCACTTTGGCACTGAGGCTCCTTGGACAGATCCGGTTAGCCCGCCCTTAATCCCAAGGATGTGGAGCAAAGCTATTCCGTGACCAACACCTAAGACACTGGCGAAAAAACTGAGGGACTCCCTCTAGGGGAGGGGGTTATATAGGGAGGGGACTTCCTGTTTGAGATTGCCAGTGTCCACACCTGAAGGTACTCCATATAACCCACATAGTAATGAATATGCCGCTCTGTGTCCCGTGATGTACGAGAAAGAAATACATTTTTTTAATTTTTTTTATTGTATGTGCTTTAGAGCGGCACAATTAAACGTTAAAAAATCGTGATCTCGATTCGACCCCCCTGACTATCTCTAATGCAGAGTTTGCCAATTCTTTCATATAAAAAGTGGAGAGACTTATCTGCTCACTCAGCTGTCTGCCAAGTTTTTAATAACAGGAAACACTGTAACCAACACTTGCTTCTCAGATCAAAAGGGATACACTTCTGTGTGTAATTGCAGGAAGTTTAACCACTTAAAGTCTAAATCTTTTTCTGACACTTGTTTCTTAAAGGGGTTGTAAAGGTACAATTTTTTCCCCCTTAAATAGCTTCCTTTACCTTAGTGCAGTCCTCCTTCACTTGCCTCATCATTCCATTTTGCTTTTAAATGTCCTTATTTCTTCTGAGAAATCCTCACTTCCTGTTCTTCTGTCTAACTCCACACTGTATAGCGAGGCTTTCTCCCTGGTGTGGAGTGTCATGCTCGCCCCCTCCCTTGGACTACAGGAGAGTCAAGACGCCCACTAACACACAGCTCCTTTCTCTATCTGCAACGTAGAGAGCGTCCTGACTCTCCTGCTTGCCCCCTCCCCCCTCAAGGGAGGGGGCGAGCACGACACTCCACACCAGAGAGAAAGCCTTGCATTACTGTGTGGAGTTACAGACAGAAGAACAGGAAGTGAGGATTTCTCAGAAGAAATAAGGACATTTAAAAACAAAATGGAAGGATGAGGTAAGTGAAGGACTGCACTAAGGTAAAGGAAGCTGTTTAGAGGGGAAAAATTACCTTTACAACCCTTAGTTAAAATAAATATTTTTTGCTAGAAAATTTACTTGGAACCCCCAAACATTAAATATATTTTAGCAGAGGCCCTAGGTAATAAAATGTCAATTGCTGCAATATTTTATGTCACACTGTATTTGCCCAACGATCTTTCAAATGTCATTTTTTGGGAAAAAAATCATTTTAATGAACATAAAAAAACGAAACCGTAAAGTTAGCCCAATTTTTTTTTGTTATAATGTGAAAGATGATGTTGTGCCGCAAGAATTGTGAGAGGATCGTAATCTATCTTCTAAGCAAAAAAATTGTGATTGCCATTTTAGCCAGAATCGTGCAGCTCTAATGTGTTTTATAGCAGAAAGATATATATATTTTTTTAAATTGACGCTCTTTTTTTGTTTATAACATAAAAAATAAAAAGGTGATCAAATACCACCAAAAGAAAGCTCTATTTGTGGGGGAAAAAAACAAACATTTTATTTGGGTACGCTGCACGACCACGCAATTGTCAGTTAAAGTAATGCAGTGCTGTATCGCAAAAAATGGCCTGGTCATGAGGGGGTAAAAGCTTCTGGGCTGAAGTGGTTAAAAAGCTGCCCTAAATTTCTGTCTGGGGGGGGGGGGGGGCTGTGATATGTGATATCTGTGAGAGGTAATAAATAGCTGGAAGTGTTGCACCGACTTATATAACTTGGCATGCATCTGATGATACGTCCACTTTACCCCTCAAGCTATCACATGACAGTGGATGGGTGGAGGTCTGGTGGCGACGCTGCCAACTGTCGTCTTTTACCTCTCTTCTCACAACGCAGACGTTTTATCTTTATCCATCTCTCCTGTTCTCAATCATGCAATGTTTTCATTCTTAATTCAATTGCCAGCCAGAAAGATAAATGGACACCATTTTTTTCCACACTGCAGAAACACACAGCCGAGTCCAGGAAAGCAGCGAGAGGCGGCGCGCCAAGCCGAGGGTGTTTCATTATACGATGCGAGTACCTGTTCTGTGTCACACAACAAATGCCATACATCCGTGGGAAATGTAGTCAGTGCACGGTGAATGGAACGAAATGTAATCATGATGTTCCGGATAGATCCGTCTATATATAAAAAAGTATTACAAGGCATTGAATCAAATATCTAAGAATGTAATTCTTTATTTCATGGTGGGCGACCCGCCAATCATTCCTTGAGGGCAACTCCACATCCAGAATGGTTGGGGTTTGTAACGCGGATGCGGTCTACAATGGATCTTGGATCGTTATCCAGAATACATACAACGGTTTCAAAACAGTCAACTCCTTATTAGTGTAAAGCAGGGTTTGACAAATTTGCTTGGAATCTAGGAGCCAGCTAAAAAAGTTAGGAGCCAGAAAATGCGCCCCGTCTTGACGAGCTTGCGCACAGAAGCGAACACATACGCGAGTAGCGTCCACATATGTAAACGGTATTCAAACCACACATGTGAAGTATCACCGCGATCGTTAGAGCGAGAGAAGTAATTCTAGCTCAAGACCTCCTCTGTAATTTAAAACATGCAACCTGTAGAATTTTTTTTAACGCCGCCTATGGAGATTTAAAAGGGTAAAAGTTTGTCGGCATTCCACGAGCGGACGCAATTTTGAAGCATGACATATTGGGTATCAATTTACTCGGCGTAACATTATCTTTCACAATATAAAAAAAAAATTGGGATAACTTTACTGCTGTCTTATTTTTTTATTAAAAAAAAATTATTTTTTCCCCCAAAAAAGTGTGCTTGTAAGGCCGCTGCGCAAATACGGCGTGGCAGAAAGTATTGCAATGATCGCCATTTTATTCTCTAGGGTGTTAGAATAAAAAATATATATAAACTTTTGGGGTTCTAATTAGAGGGAAGGAGATGGCAGCGAAAAATTACACATTGGAACTGCTGTTTTACTTGTAATGCCAACAGCCACCACCAGATGGCGCAGGTCACAGAAGGAAGCTTGGCACTTCACAAGGCCGCAAAGCTTTGTGCCTCCGTGCGCCCCCACCTCCCCCACTGCGCGATCGGCGGGCCCGCAACGGCCGGTAATTGAGGCCACGGCTTTGCGGCCTTGTAGGCTGTGGCCTCAATTACCGGCAGGCGCGAGCACCAGGTCATAATTTCTTGTCGCAATTGTGACCTGGCGCCCGGATTTTGTTGCCAAAGAGCTCAATTTGGTCTCATCTGACCACAACACTTTCCCCCAGTTCTCCTCCGAATCATTCAGATGTTCATTAGAAAACGTCAGACTGTCCTGTACATGGGCTTTCTTGAGTAGGGGGACCTTGTGGGGGCTGCAGGATTTCAGTCCCTCGCGGTGTAGTGTGTTAACGATTGTTTTCTTGGCGACTATGGTCCCATCTGAGATCAGTGACAAGATCCTCCCGTGTAGTTCTGGGCGGATTTCTCACCATTCTCATGATCATTGGAACCCCACGAGGTGAGACCTTCCCCATGGAGCCCCAGACCGAGGGGGAGTGACAGTTATTTTGTGTTTCTTCCATTTGCAAATAATCTCACCAACTGTTGTCACCCTCTCACCAAGCTGCTTGGTGATGGTCTTGTAGCCCATTCCAGCCTTGGGTAGGTCTTCAATCTTCTCCCCGACATCCTTGGTCTTGGCCGTGGTGGAGAGATTGGAATCTGATTGATTGCTTCGGGGGACAGGTGTCTTCATTACAGGTAACAAGCTGAGATTAGGAGCACTTCCTTTAAGAGAGTGCTCCTAATTTCAGCTTGTTACCCTTATAGAAGACCCCTGGGAGCCATAAATCTTTCTGATTGATGGGGATCAAATACTTATTTCACTTATTTCACTTAAAATGCAAATCAATAACTTTTTGGAAATTTGTTTTTCTGGTTTATTTTTTAGGTTATTTCGTCTCTCACGGTTAAAATAATACTGATCATTTGTTTGTCAGTGGGCCAACGTACAAAATCAGCAGTGGGTCGAATACTTTATTTCCCCTCACTGTATGACACATGTATGTACAGTGTCTTGCAAAGGTATTCGGCCCCCTTAAACTTTGTGACCTTTTGCCACATTTCAGGCTTCAAACATAAAGATATAAAACTGTAATTTTTTGTGAAGAATCAACAAGTGGGACACAATCATGAAGTGGAACGAAATTTATTGGCTATTTCAAACTATTTTAACAAATAAAAAACTGAAAAATTGGGCGTGCTAAATTATTCAGCCCCCTTAAGTTAATACTTTGTAGCGCCACCTTTTGCTGCGATTACAGCTGTAAGTTGCTTGGGGTATGTCTCTATCAGTTTTGCACATCGAGAGACTGAAATTTTTGCCCATTCCTCCTTGCAAAACAGCTCGAGCTCAGTGAGGTTGGATGGAGAGCATTTGTGAACAGCAGTTTTCAGTTCTTTCCACAGATTCTCGATTGGATTCAGGTCTGGACTTTGACTTGGCCATTCTAACACCTGGATATGTTTATTTGTGAACCATTCCATTGTAGATTTTGCTTTATGTTTTGGATCATTGTCTTGTTGCAAGACAAATCTCCGTCCCAGTCTCAGGTCTTTTGCAGACTCCATCAGGTTTTCTTCCAGAATGGTCCTGTATTTAGCTCCATCCATCTTCCCATCAATTTTAACCATCTTCCCTGTCCCTGCTGAAGAAAAGCAGGCCCAAACCATGATGCTGCCACCACCATGTTTCACAGTGGGGATGGTGTGTTCAGGGTGATGAGCTGTATTGCTTTTACGCCAAACATAACGTTTTGCATTGTTGCCAAAAAGTTTGATTTTGGTTTCATCTGACCAGAGCACCTTCTTCCACATGTTGGTGTGTCTCCCAGGTTTCTTGTGGCAAACTTTAAATTACACTTTTTATGGATATCTTTAAGAAAAGGATTTATTTTGCCACTCTTCCATAAAGGCCAGATTTGTGCAGTATACGACTGATTGTTGTCATATGGACAGAGTCTCCCACCTCAGCTGTAGATCTCTGCAGTTCATCCAGAGTAATTATCTGCCTCTTGGCTGCATCTCTAATCAGTCTTCTCCTTGTATGAGCTGAAAGTTTAGAGGGATGGCCAGGTCTTCGTAGATTTGCAGTGGTCTGATACTCCATCCATTTCAATATTATCGCTTGCACAGTGCTCCTTGGGATGTTTAAAGCTTGGGAAATCTTTTTGTATCCAAATCCAGCTTTAAACTTCTCCACAACAGTATCTCGGACCTGCCTGGTGTGTTCCTTGTTCTTCATGATGCTCTCTGTGCTTTAAATGGACCTCTGAGACTATCACAGTGCAGGTGCATTTATACGGAGACTTGATTACACACAGGTGGATTCTATTTATCATCATTAGTTATTTAGGTCAACATTGGATCATTCAGAGATCCTCACTGAACTTCTGGAGAGTTTGCTGCACTGAAAGTAAAGGGGCTGAATAATTTTGCACGCCCAATTTTTCAGTTTTTTATTTGTTAAAAAAAGTTTGAAATATCCAATAAATTTCGTTCCACTTCATGATTGTGTCCCACTTGTTGATTCTTCCCAAAAAAATACAGTTTTATATCTTTATATTTGATGCCTGAAATGTGGCAAAAGGTCGCAAAGTTCAAGGGGGGCCGAATACTTTCGCAAGGCACTGTGTATATGTAGACCATCACGCCCCACTCCAGCACATGTCTGCTTGCAGGCGCTGCAATGACACACGCAGAATTCCACTTTTAAAAATATTTCCTGCTTGGTAATTCAACATTCACAACCATGGCAAATTGAATGTCTTCCATCGCCTCTTTCATAAGGAAACAGAATTCTTATAACTGTGAAGACTGGAAGCTTAGCCAATCCCTAGCACATTCCGGAGTCCACTGTTCCACCAAATAAATTCACAATGTCCCCGTCCAAACGTCTTGTTGTTCATTAACTTATTCCTTGAATTGTTACATATCAGTCACTTGTTTTCCTTCTAGTTTAGATTCCACGAATGAGAAAACAATACATTAACTGTACCGAAAACTATATTTATATCAGTGAAGTTTAAATGTATTTGTTCTGTCTTTTAACTCATAGTGCATTTACTTGTTCCAGATGCTTACCATTACGGCCTCTTCCACACAGCGTCGGATCCGCTTGCAGCGGTCCGCCAGCTCAGCGGGAGATCTCTCCGCTGAGCCGGCGGATGACAGGTCCCTCTCTGCTCACTGAGCGGGGAAGGGCTTGTTGAGTGCCGCTGTCTCCTATGGAGAGATCAGCCAAAAACGGACAGCATGTCCGTTTTCATCAGAACTCACCCAATCCGATATGGACGGATGGCGACGTATTGCCATATGTCTGATTTTAGCGGATCGGACTCCAACTGGGCCCGAACCACTTCGCGCCCAACTGGGCCCGAACCACTTCGCGCCCAACTGGGCCCGAACCACTTCGCGCCCAACTGGGCCCGAACCACTTCGCGCCCAACTGGGCCCGAACCACTTTGCGCCCAACTGGGCCCGAACCACTTCGCGCCCAACTGGGCCGAGGCCAGGCTGAGTCCAAATGAAAAGAATGCTCCCCTCCAGGTGTAATGGATACGCCAACTGGAACAGAGAAATTGGTGATTAAGCACATTTCTGTTGTGTGAAACACATCTACCTAAACCACTGCTGATGTCCTCTGGTGTCATTTTGCATTATTTCATATTCCAATCAACTTTACTTGGAGCCCACGTAACGTGCAGCCGTTTCTTATTTTGACCACTTCAGCCTGAACTGGGCAGACACTTTTTCAGGCTGAACAGGACGGACTTCAGGCTGAACTGGATTGAATGGTGTTTTTATTCACCCTTACCAACTATGAAACTATGTAACATCGTGGGTATTGTACATGACAACATGACACTTCTTAAAGTAATTTTTTGAGCGATCAACCCTTTTACCTCTAGTCCCCCTAATAAAACAAATTGAGGAAATTGTACATCTCTCTACTACAGAAGAACGCTATGCTTATATGGTGTACTTAGTGCTGAATTCAGTAAATCCAGAAGACGTGCCTACCCAACTTGGTGGCCGTGATCTGCGCTCTCACATGGTGGTTCACGAAGGACACGATGCAACACGTTAGATCAGGGGTCTCCAAACATTCTAAACACAGGGCCGGTTTATTGTCCTTCAGACTCTTGGAGGGCCTGGACTTTGGCCAGCGGGAGTGAAAATGTTCCTGGCATCAGTGGGAGTAAACATCCGGTATTAGGGGAGGAATAGTGCCCCATTGCTGGTATTATAGGGAGGAATAGTACCCCATTAGTGGTGTCAGTGGGAGACATGGTGTTCCATTGTCAGTGTCAGATGGCAGAATAGTGTCTCTTATCATTGGGAGGGATAGTACTCCAAGGGCCAGATAAAGGCAAGCAAAGGGCCGCATCCGGCCCTTGGGCCACAGTTTGGAGACCACTGCGTTAGATAATTGGTTATGGTAGGTATTAATGATGCTGTGTTTTGGAAAGTACAGACAGAGATTATAATTTTTGTTCAGAGATAATGCTGAGTTGTCTGAATGCCACGATCAAACAATCACAATAAGACAAGGCCAAAACACATCATAAAAATAAAGCAGAAACAGGCATCCCAAGAAAAGAAAATAGAAAGAAATTGAAGGATCGCTAAAGGATCAGTCATCACCTTGTGATTCCACAAGAAGACCATGCCAGGAAAAGGTGGATGATACCTGCGCCCACATAAATAGTGAAATCTGGCAGAAATAAAAAAAAAAGAATGCCAATAGAAGAAGCGAGAGAGACAAAAGCATGGTTCGGGGGAGGTGAGCCTCAGGTACAAGGCACAGAGAAGTAAAATATGTTATTTCCTAATAGTATGGTATGGGAGAGGTGAGTCCCAGGTACAAGAGACAGAGATGCCTCCTACTAATAGTATTGTACAGTAGAGGAGAGTCCCACCTACAAGGGACAGAGGAGTAACAGATGTCACTTCTGAATAGTATGATATGAGAGAGGTGAGCTCCACTGGAAAAATGTCACTTCCTAACAGTGTAGTTTAGGAGAGATGTGTACCAGGTACAACAGAGGAGTAAGAGGTGCCAGTGCCTAACAGTATCTTTGGAGAGAGGCGAGTCCCAGGCACTAGAGACAGAGGAGGGAGTGCCGGATCACACAGGGGCAACCCGACTTACAGCGTGACTTTGCAGAGCAACTTTAGCGCGACCTTGGAGAGCAACTTACAGACGCGACTTAAAGTTGTCTCCAGGACAGGCGACTTTGGCTGTGGCCAATCACAGAATAATCAGCTCTGTGGGAGGGAGGGTTTTGCCCGAGCAAACCATTTTCTCTTCCTGTAAAGTTGCTTTAGTTAAGACAGAGATCCGACTTGGAAGCAACTTCCATTGAAATCTATGGGTACAAGTTGCCTAGAAGTCGCCTTGAAGTAGTACAGGAGCCTTTTCTGAAGTCGGAGCGACTTCAGTAGTGTGCATTAAGATGGCTCTCATTCACGGGTATAACACATGCATACTTCAATTGGTCAAAGCCAAACTAATGTAACTATAAAAAAAAAAAAAAATCGGTATCTAAAATTAAAGGGATTGTAAAAAAACATCCGACAGCCCCGAGCCCCCGTTTTACTTACCTCACCCCTCAAAATTCCCGTCCTCGTCCCTGTCATCCTCTTCGGTTCCCAGCCTGGCCGTTGATTGTCTAGGTTGGACCGATTGATAGCAGCACAGCCATTGGCTGGGGCTGCTGTCAATCACATCTGATGACACGGTGCGCCAGTGTATCACGCGAGCACGCCCGCAAGAGCTTTCCACCATGCGAGCTTGCATGAAGGTGGAAAGCTCTTGCGGAGGGGGAGCCATGATAGCCGCCGAGGGACCCCAGAAGACGAGGATCGGGGCCACTGTGTGCAAAACGAGCCGCACAGTGGAGGTAAGTAGAACATGTTTGTTTTTGTTTTTAAAACATTTTTTTATCTTTAGTGTCGCTTTAAACTTGATTTTTTATTTTATTTTTAATGCAAGCAGCGCAAGTACCTGCATCTGACTTAAAGCCTCTTGCAGTCCTTGTAGAGCAGTGTGCTAACACGGATCATGCCAACAGGAGGCAAGGGCAGAGAGACGGAGAGATGAACTCAGTGGTCTGCTGCTTCTCCTTTTAATGTCTAATCACAGGTTTGGGAGTGGGGGGGGGGGGGGGGGTGGATCAGGTCTCCACCCCTGCCAAATGGGGGTTGTACTGTGTTGCAAAGCTTTGTAAATATCAGGACTGGGTAGACAGAAATGGAACTAATTTGGCTTGTGTATTTCATCTGTGTATTTTTCTGTTTTCTTAGGAAAAAAAAGTATATATATAAACTTATATTTGTATTCTTTTTATTAGGATTTTGCCACCTCTCCCCACAAAGTTCAATAGCAAGTTGATCTTCTTGATGGATAATCTATTGTAGATGTTGGGTGTCCAGCGACATTTGGCATCCTCTGCCCTCTAGTGGTGGTAGGATCAGCAGCGCTGATTGAAGATTAATGACACGTAAGGTTACGCTCTGGAGCGGATGCTGTTGACTTGTACACAGAGCGTGTCACTCATTCTGTACAATGACATAAAGGATATTATGCAGGAATGCAATAAAACAAACATTTGGCCACGGCATTGTGTAAACTGACTGAGATGTATGATTTTATCAGGCCAAGTTTAACATTTGGAACATTCTTTGCTTTAAACCTATTACTCCGAAAAATGGCTGCTGGGCTGTTTTTTTACACGAATGTTAAATGACCTCATCGTATGAGAGCGACATTAGCGGAGGGTCGAGCCAGGAATCTCAATCCTTGCTGGCTCTTGGTTAGCAGGAGGACTATGGTGGTGCTTAATGACGGCATTGCATGGGACAGCTAACAGGTGACTGTGACAGTTGTATGGCCGCTGTCCCATCAGGAACATCTTTATCTCATCACAAGGGCATGAGTGAGAACTCTGGAACAGACACAGGTTATTCTAAATCCAGCATTTTTAAACTTTTTTGGGGTCTCTCCGTAGCCCCCTTTCATGTTATAGCCCCCCTATTCACACCAGAGTCCTCAGCCCCTCCCCGTTTATATCACAGTCCTCAGTCCATTCCCCCACAGCAGGGTCCTCACCCCCTCCCTTTCTGCTCAGGGTCCTTACCACCCCCCTACACTTTCACATCCTCGGCCGGCCAATCTGCTGTCCAATCTAAGGCCTCGGCCGGTCAATCTACACCGGAGTTTCTCAACCTTTTTTCAGTCAAGGCACCCTGCAAAATTATGGACAATCTCGAGGCACCCTGCGAAATGGACAGTCTTTAGGCGCCCCATTCTAAAATGTAAAACCTATTCTATTAGTTTCACACTATGCAGCAACAGCCACACGTAGAACGCCCAATGGTGGAGGTGATTTATTCTTCCAAAGCAAATGCACTTTTGCCAACTACTACTGACTAGTGTTCCAATGTTTCTCTTCTCTCTGTTTTTCTTCATCACTTAGCTAATGAGACCCCAAAGCTGATTAAGAGAAGAAAGGGAGGGTCAAACAACAGTGATATGAAGGCAACTGACATCCTTCTTATCAACTGGTGTGGTGATGTCATTGGTCGTTAGGAGGTTGGAAGCTAGAAGGTTGTAATGGTGTACAATGAAAACCTGAGGCTTTGCGTAACTAAAAGGCTTCATCCACCCATTGGCTTGTATACAATTTTTAGGCACTTTGCCAAAGCAACCCTGAAAAAACCTCAAGGCACCCCTAAGGAAACCCCAAGGCACCCCTGAAGAAACCCCAAGGCACCCCTGAAGAAACCCCAAGGCACCCCTGAAGAAACCCCAAGGCACCCCTGAAGAAACCCCAAGGCACCCCTGAAGAAACCCCAAGGCACCCCTGAAGAAACCCCAAGGCACCCCTGAAGAAACCTCAAGGCACCCCTGAAGAAACCTCAAGGCACCCTGATTGAAGAAGGCTGATCTACACATGGAAATACATGGTGCATTTCCAAATATGGGATGTGGTGAGGCACCCCTTAGGAACCCAGAAGGCATCCCAGAGTACTGCGACACCCTGGTCGAGAAAAGATGTTGTAACCATCCCTGGTCAGATCTTCAACTTTTGTTAAAATTGATAGCCCATGCAACTGCTACCTGAACCATTTTACAATTTAATGACATTAAAGTGTATGTCTGAAACAAACAACCAAAAAAAAAAAAAAAAAACACTGGCACCAATGATAGGGCACCATTCCTCCCCTAACTACCAACTGTAGAGCACCATTTCTCCTACTGATACCAATTATGTGTCACTATTCCTCCCACTAAAACCAATGATGTTTTTCTGATGCCAAGGTGTTTTCACAGCCCAGTCCCCTAAAGCAGGGGTCTCCAAACTGCGGCCCGAGGGCCAGATGTGGCCCTTTGCTAGCCTTTATCTGGCCCTTGGGGCACTATTCCCCCCACTGATATGAGGCAATATTTCCCAAACTGACACCAACAATGGGACACAATATCTTCCACCGATTTCAATGATGAGATACTACTCCACTTCCTATTGACCACCAGCACTGGAGCCATATTTATTTTCACTGATGCTGGGCCATTGACATCTATTGCCCCTGCTGGCCACAATCCGGCACTCCTAAAGTCTGAAAGACAATAAACTGACCCTTTGTTTGAAAAGCTTGGAGACCCCTGCCCTAAAGCACGAAAGACAGTTAACTGGCCCTTTGTGAAGAAAGTTTGAAGGGCCCAGCTTTGGAGGAAGCATCAACTAATATTTATACAAAGCACAATATTCAAAATATGGTACAAACAAAAAGGCAAAGTACAAACCCAACATAAAAACTACTATTTTTTAAATGTTACATTAATGGGTCAAAACCAATGACTTTGGAAAAACAAATGGCCAAAATCTCCTCCCACTGAAGACATGCCAGAGTTTCCTTTTAGGTTCCAGAAAAACAACATTTTATTGAAGCAAATCGCTGTACACATAAGTTGGCTTTCCCAAATACTTCTAATCCATTATAACATGACAGTTTAACGAGGACAGAGCAGAGCGGCATATAGCAAGTCAGGAGATAATAAGAACTATCCAATGACTTCGCCAAGAGATTGGCTCACATCCGCTGGACATGAAAGGAAACATTGCGCCGCAATCCTCAGTAAAATCTAAATATCTCAGACTGCAAATAAGATTATATAAAAAGACTTATCTAATGTGGAAGATTACAAATATCATCTCACTAGATCAGCCTCGAGAAATGAGACACAGCTGTGGAATTATGTAAACCCGGAGATCTGCAATCCACCGAGAGCCCAAATCATACAGGACAACATTACAAGGTTACAAAAGATTGAAAAACCCGGACCAGAAAAACAGGAAATACTATTTCCTAAAAATGTGATTATATATATAATCTATCTAGAATATACATCCATCTATCCATCTCTCAAACTCCTATGTCATCTACAATATCTTATCAAGTGGACTCAATAGACCTTTTCCTTTTCCTGCCGTCAGTCTTTCTTCATCAATCTATTCAAGTGGACTCAATGAGGACCACCTAGTCTTTCTGCCATCACTTTATCAATCTACAACTCCTTCCACCACTCCTTCCTCCATCCTCCTCCAACACTCCTTCCTCCATCCTCCATCCTCCTCCAACACTCCTTCCTCCATCCTCCTCCAACACTCCTTCCTCCATCCTCCTCCCTCCATCCTCCTCCAACACTCCTTCCTCCATCCTCCTCCAACACTCATTCCTCCATCCTCCTCCAACACTCATTCCTCCATCCTCCTCCAACACTCATTCCTCCATCCTCCTCCAACACTCATTCCTCCATCCTTATCCAACACTCCTTCTTCCAACACTCCTTTCTCCATCCCCACCCCACCCACATCTGAACATCTTTGGAACTAACTGGAATTTGAATGAGCTAGGGAGGCATATGGATGAATTGGTTATCGATAGCCAACTAAAATATAGAACTAATACAGTGAACCAACATTAATGAGAATGCAACCTATCATTCACTAGATAACCGTGACATCACTGAGAATGCAGCCTCTTTCTTTGCTGAAGGCCAGTGACATCACTGAGAACACAGTCTCTCTCTTTGCTGAAGGCCAGTGACATCACTGAGAACACAGCCTATCTCTTTGCAGAAGGCCAGTGACATCACTGAGAATGCAGCATATCTCTTTGCAGAAGGCCAGTGACATCACTGAGAGTGCAGCCTCTTTGCAGAAGGCCAGTGACATCACTGAGAAAGCAGCCTGTTTGCTGAAGGCCAGTGACATCACAAAGAAAGCAGCCTGTTTGCTGAAGGCCAGGGACATCACAGAGAATGCAGCCTATCTCTTTGCTGGAGGCCAGTGACATCAGAGAGAATGCAGCCTATCTATTCCCTGAAGGCCAGTGACATCATTGAGAATGCAGCCTATCTGTTCGCTAAAGGCCAAAGTCATCACTAAGAATGCAGCCAATCCTTTCACTAGACATTAATGACCCCCCCCCATTTTAAATATGATGTCAGATTGTATTGCAATGTAATAAAATGTATATTATCTGACTGTAAAGAAACGGTTTATTGAGCCATCCATGCATTGTACATATTAACTTACAGCGGGCTGCTTAACGGAATTTCAGCCGTGACCTCGTCTTGTACTTAATCCCTCATATCTGCAAATATTGGTGAGGGGGTGGATTAATATCCTTGTGTATACATGCCCTCTGAACCGCTTATTAAGAGATTAGTGTTGGACATTCATGACAAGGAACTAAAGGCCAAAACAATGACTCGGAATGGCGCTCCACATAAGAAATGTGTTAATCACGGAGGGGAAAACAGAATTTTGGAAACAAATCTCAGGTTACAAAGAAAGTATTTCGACAAACCGTCTCCTACAATATCTAATAAGAATTCCAAGTTGTCCCAGGGAAAAGAAAACTCATGAACTCATTTCACGAGGGAGCGTGAATCAATACTACACAATCTAATCCTCGAGTTATTTTTAAAACAAAGTATAAAAATAAATCTTCATTGGTGTCAAAACTATCAAGCGCCGTTCATTGGGTGTAACCCGAAATGAGAACACGCTTTGTTTCGTGGGCGAACTTTGTTTGGGATTAACTCATTTATAAGAAAAAGAAAAGTTGTAGTTTTGCTGTATTTGATTTATGAGAGGACTGAGAGGAGAACAAATGTCTTTCCTAAATGCAACGCAACGTCAATGGTGGTGTGGGTCTGTCTTACTTCATAAGACCCCTTTCACACAAGTGGTAGACATTTCCACCCTTCTGAAAAACGACCTATTGTGAAGTGGAAGTTTATACAGTAGATCAGTGGTCTCCAAACTGCAGCCCGGGGGCCAGATGCGGCCCTTTGATTACCCTTATCTGGCCCTTGGCGCTCTATTCCTCCCACTGACACCAACTATGGAGCACCATTCTTCCTACTTTCCCCAATATTAGGATACTTATTCTTCCTACTGACCCCAGTGATGGGATACTTATTTTTTTCTACTGACACCAATCATGGGGTATTATTCCTCCTACTAACACCAACATCTGGCCCCCATAAATTCTGAAGGATCGTAAACTGGCCCTTTGTTTAAAATGTTTGGAGACCCCTGCAGTAGATGTTTAAGAGGTCCCTCATAAATAAAACCATTTTTTTTACTATGGGTGGCCAGTGGGTTCTTCTTTTTGGGGTGCGGCAAAACAAACACTACCCCACCAGACGTCGGTCAGGCACTTACATGCTCACATGGCGGGGCTGTGGTGTCCTCTCCTGGAATGCGGGCAGCGGAGGCTCCGGTGTCCGCTCCTCAAGCATCCTCTGCCGTGTGTCTCCTCTTCCGCCACAGCACTAGGCATCCTAGTACTGTGGCGGAACTTTAAATGTGAAAATAACGAAAATTAATTTGCTATTGTCACACAACAGGGTATGTTTGGAGCACAGTGCTCTGCGTCCCGAGCCCACCCTTTTTTAAAGCCTATTAGAGCTTCTGGCTCTAATCAGGTGCTTAAAGAAAAAAAAACACCCCGCCGCATTGGAATCCATAGACCATGGGTCTTCAAACTACGGCCCTCCAGTTGTTCAGGAACTACAATTCCCATAATGCCTAGTCATGTCTGTGAATGTCAGTGTGTTACAATCCCTCATGGGATGTGTAGTTCTACAACATCTGGAGGGCCGTAGTTTGAGGATCCCTGTCATAGACGGTGCCCTGATATGTAGATCAGGGGCCCGGATGCATGGATAGGGGAGGCGACGAACATGCACCCTCTATGGACGTGCCGCCACTAAATTTTACATTGAAATACAGAGCTGCATGACTTTAGCACATGGTGGAGGCATGGTCCCGTTGACTTCAAAGGCCACGACCTGTTAAATGTGACACGGCGAGTTAAATTTACTTCACTGCGAAGGAAAGCATTGCAGCCATGGTAATGCATGCTGACCTCTGAACAGGCGTCATGTTAATTTGCAGGTAGGTCTCTGGGGAAGGGCATTAAAAATGGCGATCAATCGCCTGCTCTTACTGTCCCTTTGCTGCCATGTGAACTTTTTTAAATTTATTTTTAATCACACATACATCCCATGTACATATTTATAATCACATTAAGCATGTAAGACCACTTTCACACTAGGAGCGGTTTTGCAGGCGCTATTGCGCTAAAAATAGTGCCTGCAAACTGACCTGAAACAGCGGCTGCTGTCTCTCCAGTGTGATAGCCCAGAGGGCCTTCACACTGGAGCGGTGTGTTAGCAGGACCGTTCCAAAAGTCCTATAGCGCCGGCAATGCGCCTCTGCGGTATTAACCCTTTTCCGCCCACTAGCGGGGGGTAAAACTGCAGAATACCGTCGCAATTCTGACGGTAAAGCACCTCTAAAAATAGCGGCACTTTACCGCCACTGCACCTCCTGCCCCAGTGTAAAAGGGGTCTTATACAAAAAAAATTATGAAAAAAAAACAAAAAAACAAAACAAACCTCTTTCTCTATAATCTCTCACTAAAGTTATCCATCTGCTCCTAACTCAGTGTTCAATCCAGAGTATCCGATCACCTCTTCCATATTTTCTCATATTTCCCTGGGCAACCTCTATGTAAGAAAATATATTTTTCTTTAATTATAATATCCTTTATTTGTGATCTCCATTCCATTATTTTTGGGGGATGTGATGACATCCATTTTTGTGCTATGGGCTTGCGAGCCTCAAACAGATTCCTTACTATTGGTATAAAGGTGTTTTTCGGGGGTCCTAAATTCATCTAACATACTCAGAAGGCTCAATCGGCATCTTCCTCCCAAAGAAAATAATATTAGTAGAGACAACCCCCAGCCGGTATCTACGGAGTTTGGGGCATCTGCATAACATGCGTATTTTCGAGTGAACCTGGCCAACAGTTTTTTACAACTAGGGATCCTCCAGAGGTTGTTGGGGTTCCTTGAGCAATTTCTGCCTTTCAGATAAGTTCCCATTGACCTTTTTATTTATCTGTAAGGAGGCAATTCTTCCCAATGTCCACAAGTGCAAGGAGTATTTTTTTCCCACTGACCATCACACGAATGTATCATGAGTTGTAGGTGTATTCATTTTTAGCAGGGGTTCCCTGAGATCTATTTCTAGGGTAACTCCATGTTGAAAAAGGTAGAGAAAGACTACCTTAGCCTAAGAATAAGCATGGCTGCCAAACTCGGCTATGAAAACAGAAGACGACAACTAAACTTAACCGACACACTATTTTTACCAACTGGGAGGAGAAAGCTACTTTTTTTTTCTCATACCTGCAAGTTGATTTCAGCCTCATAAAATGTCAGACATGCGCAATAGTGGCGGTCCGAATCGATGTCCGTTAAAACCACGACGAAGAAGGTGGGTTGTTTCCTCTCGCGAGACAGCTGCCATCCTGCCGGTTGACAAAACTGCAAGAAACAGAAGATGTATATTAGCTGTACAGAAACCAAGACATGGACTGTATAATGGGGAGCATGAAAAGGGAACCTAAAAGGACAATCAAAGTAAGGATTATGGCAAGAATCTGTTGCTCTGCCTCAATAGTTCAAAAAACACTGCATTCCTAAAACAGAAAGTGATAGGGAATCTCCACAAAAGGTACACAGACAGAAAAAATAACCTCACTGGGCCCTTATTAACTCTATCCAAAATGAACAGTTTTGGCTATACATAGACTTTAAACCTTAAAATGTCTGTAAATACTCAATAAAAAATAAAAAAACACACCAAACATGCCTACAATTACCTGCTCTGTGCAATGATTTTGTACAGAGCACCCCCGATCCTCCTCTTCTTGGGTCTCCGCTCCAGGCCCAAGAAGAGCCACAGCTTTTCATTGAAGCGGGAGCTCATGGCTCCCTGCTGCTATCAATCTGTCCAGTTAGGTAAAGGAGACAGTGGACGGGAGTTGCTGTGCTCGTGCACATCGCTGGATCGTATCCGGCTTAGGCAAGAAAAAGGGGGGGGGGGGGGAGCTGCAGCACAGAAGGTTTTTCACATAAATGCATAGAATGCATTGAGGTACAAAACCTTAAAGGATCACTAAAGGAAAACATTTTTTTTGCTGAAATGACTGTTTACAGGGTATAGAGACATAAAAGTTAACTGATTCCTTTTAAAAATGATTAAAAATAGATAAAAATCAATCATATAATATGCCTCTAGTTTCACTTTCGTTTTTAAACTGGTTTTGTGTTTATGTGAAGTAGAGAGAGAGACAGAACAAAAACAAACAAATCCAGGGCAGCGTTTTGTTTTTAAATTGAATCCCAGGGCAGTGTTTTGTTTTTAAAATGAATCTGATTGGTTCTGAGGAGTTTTAGACACACAGCTTGGACCACAGTGAAAAGCTGCCATGAGATTTTTCATAAGGAGCCAGACAAGCAGGAAGTGTGGAGATCAGAGCAGAATTACAGTAACCTCAAAACAAAAACTAACAATGAGAACATGAAAACAGCACTGCATTAAGGTAAAGGAAGCTATTTAGCTAAAAAAAAAAATTCCTTTAGTGATCCTTTAAAGTGGTTGTAAACCTAGTTACACCACTTTTACCTACAGGTAAACCTATAAATAAGGCTTACCTGTAGGTACTGGAAATATCTCCTAAACCTGGTTTAGGAGGTATTTAGCATATACGCTTGTGCAAACATCATCAGCACATGCGCACTGAAGAAAGGGCCTGATCGTGCCGTTTCTAAAGGGCCCGTGCCATGACTGCCCATGTCCGGATGGAAACAAGGTGAAGATAGATGCGGCCACCAGCAGGGACATTGCGATGCATACTCCCCTCTTATGCTTTTACTTTGCGGAAAAAAAAAAGAGAAAGTAAAACCCATAAGGCTTTACAACCACTTTAAGGTGTCTCCATTACGGGTGTCCATAGACTGGTGCCTTTGAGGACTTTATAGTCCAGGTACAGACACAAGATCACAACCTCAATCAACACTTAAGGGCCGTACACAAGGGCCAGCTGTATCGACTGTTGAAGGGGCATGACCGAAAAGTCTGCCAATCGGCATCTGATCAGCGCTCTAAACCAATAGCGGAGAGCACTGACCAGAGTGTACTGGCGGGAGGGCAGTTACCCAATCAGAACACAAAAGCTGAGCAGGGCAGATCACTGTACTAGCATGGGATGTTAGTACAGCAGTTCCCACCAAGATGTTCAGTTTTTGTTCAGCCCGCAGGGCTAATAGTGTACACACCAGGCTTAAGCCCCAATTCCTCCCAGTGCTACTGTAATCCCTTTCCTGACAGTTGACTTCAATGGATTCACTTTAAATCAGGAGCTCATTCTTTTAAATGAGACAAATTACATTTTTTCTGCTTGTTTCAATGTTTGTTCAATTGCAAGTTTTGGAATCTTAAGAAGAACCCAATATCAACAGTTGTACACATTCAAGAGGGACCAAATTCTTAACATCTTGAGGCAATCCATACCACCTCATCAGCTTCATTCTAAAAATTCTTTTGATATCTGGGCTCAATGAAGCAAAAAGTAAACAAAATTTTGCCTCCCATAGTTAACTCACATCCCAAAAACGAGAGTGCTGGGATAAACATTCTTCTCATTCTAATAAGAAAAAAAAGTAAAAAACGTAATTTATTTCTGAACTTCAATCTTGTGCGTTCGAGCAAAATAAGCTTCTCAGGGAAGATTAATGGCAGTTTGGCAAATGAAACGTGGCCCGATCCAGCCTGAGAACGGACTCTGGACTGTCATACAAGGTCAAACACCCAACGTGAAACATTTGATGGAGATGGTTTTATTCTCATGGATTAAAGAAGAAGGAGCAGCTAGGGTGTGGTGGACAAATTTGTTCAACTTTTGAAACCCTCGTGGAGAAGACTCGTGGCTATCCTGCCACAGCCCTTCTGTGATGTAGCCTTTTAGAGACTTACTTTGGGTCACATATTTCTAAAAACTACCAGGAGGGACATCTACGTCAAGTACACCAATTCCATAGTGCCAACTATAGTTACATAGGTTAAAAAGGGACAAGTTCATCCAGTTTAACCATAAACTGGATGAAAAAATAATAATAATATTGTACAATCTCATATATCCAATTCTATACCCACAGTTGATCCAGAGGAAGGCGCTAAAAACCCCAGCAGAGCATGATCCAATTTGCTCCAGCAGGGGAAAAAATTCCTTCCCGATCGCCCCAGAAGGCAAAAAGATTTTCCCTGGATCAACTTTACCTATAAATGTCAGTACCCAGTTATATTATGTACATTTAGGAAAGTATCCTGGCCTTTCTTAAAGCACTTTACTAAGCTGGCCAGAACCATAAAGAGTGCCCCCTTGTCCTTTGTGTTGACCGTAAAGTGAATAACAACACCAAGTTCACTATATGGACCCCTTATATATTTGTACATGTTGATCATATCCCCCCTTATTCTTCTCTTCTCAAGAGTGAATAAATTCAGTTCCTCTAATCTTTCCTCATAGCTGAACTCCTCCATGCCTCTTATCAGTTTGGTTGCCCTTCTCTGCACTCTCTCTAGTTTCCCGATATCCTTTTTGAGAACTGGTGCCCAAAACTGAACTGCATATTCTAGATGAGGTCTTATTAAGGATTTATACAGGGGCAAAATGATATCCCTCTCTATGATGGCTGGTTATAAAACAACGTACCTGCAGAATGTATGCCCAACAGACATAGAAGTTCATGCTTGTGTGCTGTGGCCAAGCATGTCTAGTAAACCATCAGCATCATTAGGAGAATAAAACACTATCAATTTTTTTTTAAATTGTAGTTTGTATCGGCAGGAAACTGAAGAACGCACAAAAAATTCCAATGACCGGGAAAGAATGGCAATTTTAGCAATGCTGGGTGACAGGCATTTTAGATCTATGGCAGGGTTTCTCAACCAGGTTTCCTCCAGGGGTTACTAGGGGTTCCTCGGGCAATGAGCAATTTCTGCCTCTCAGTTCCCGCTGACACTAATGACCTTTTTAGCGATCTGTACGGGGGAATACTTTTCAATGTCCACAAGTGTAATGCCGTGTACACACTCTCCCAATTTCCGACAACAAATGTTCGATGTGAGCTTGTTGTCAGAAATTCCGACCATGTGTAGGCTCCATCGGACATTTTCTGTCGGAATTTCCAACAACAGAAATTTGAGAGCCGGTTCTCAATTTTTCGACAACAAAATCCGTTCTCGTAAATTCCGATCTCGTGTAGAGAATCCCGATGCACAAAATTCCACGCATGCTCTGTATCGAGACGGAAGCTCTTGGTCTGGTAAAAATAGCGTTCGTAATGGAGATAGCACATTCGTCACGCTGTAACGGACTGAAAAGCACAAGGCTGAATAGCGCAGATCGTCTTTCTCACCAAACTTCTACTAACACAACTGGTTGTGAACTTCCCTTTAATAGTGCCGTCATACGTGAGCATCAGTGAGCTGAGAGCCTAGAAGACAGGCTGTATTGTGGAGCGCAGAGGTTTGGCTCTGAGGTTCTCTAGTAAACATTACGGACTCGGTTCATTTATTTGGCCTTAAGCGCCTTGTGAGTTTTTCCCTTTAATAGTGGCGTCATACGTGACCACGTTCTTGGTGTTTGCAAATCCACGGTTTTGTTGTCGGAATGTCCGATCATTGTGGCATAAGGAGCATTCTTTCCACTAGCGTATCATGAGCTCCAGATACAGCAATTTTTTAGCAGTGTTCCCTGAGACTGGAAAGATATTTTATGGGCTCCTCTGTGTTGAAAAGGTTGACAAAGGCTGGTCTAGGGGGTACCTAAGGAAACCTACCATCAAGTATCCAGTCTGGACCTCTCATAGTTGTACCAGTTCCACCAGCCTATAACTGATGTGTCATTTTGTACTATCAAAAATAAAAATTCCCAAACATTTAATATTCAAGAGAATGCATCTTATAAATTCAGGAATTCACTCCCAACTCAGTATCTTTCCATAGAAAAATACCCTTGTGGCCTGAGATTAATCAGGTCCTGGACAAAATATTAATCCGTGCCTCTAAGGCCAGGAAATTGACACAATATGCAGAAAAGAAAAATTGGGTCGATCTAAGTAAACAGGACCTCTTTTCAAGATATCGAAGATTAAAAGTTACATTCTTTAGAAATGAGTGTAATTGGCACGATGGAACAAATGGTTATTTACACATTGGAATCCCTTTAATAAAATGTATTTTCATTAGTAACCCCTTCAAAAAAATTGCTGCCTCGTGAATAGTCAAATGGTTTTAATAGTTGCGGAATATCAGAATTTTAACAAGTTGATCCTTATATGGGGCACTGACAAGAACAAAGACATTTGCAAATTGGTCTTCAGTTAAAAAGAAAAAACTGATGGGAAAAGACGTACTGGCAAAGCGAGCATTTAGAATACAAGCACATTACGCTTTGAAGTCGTGGGCTCGAAGCTGGAGAACGATAATGAGTTCTGCAAATCTCCGCGAAATAGCTGGGATTTTTTTGTTTGCAGAGCATTTCAGTTATGTAAATACACCGAAAACAGCTAAACAAACTCAGCATGAATTAATGCCGTCCTTAAGTACTAATTGCAATTGGCCAAGCCTGTGGTAGTGCAAAGAGAGACAAATAAATAGATATATTGCAGGCATTTCTCATTAATCATCATTAAGATCACAAAGGTCTCCAGTTTTGCACCAATTAGCCTAGCCGTAGCTACTTGAGAAAACAAAAAAAATTTGTACACACTGCAATTTTTCTTTTTCTTGGAGTCCATCGAGGGACACAGGAACTCTTAAACCAGGGTTTCTCAACTAGGGTTCCTCCAGAGGTTGCTAGGGGTTCCTTGCGTATATTCTCTGTCTCAAATAAGTTCCTACTGACACCATTGATCTTTTCAGCTATCTGTAAGAGCCCATTCACACAGGGGCAACACAACTTCTAGCACAACTTTGGGAGGCAACTTGGACAGACTTGAGTATGAATCATTAGGCAACTTACAAGGCAACTTTAAGTTGTCTCCGCACAGTACAAGGCAACTTTAAGTCGCCTCCAGGACAGGAGGCTTTCCAGTGGCCAATCAAACAAATCAGCTCTGTGGGAGAGAGGGGTTGCCTGAGAAATGTATGTTATCTTCCTGTATTGTAGCTTCAGTTAAGACAGGGGATCCGACTTCTAAGGCGACTTCCATTGAAATCAATGGGTACAAGTTGCCTAGAAGTCGAATTGAAGTAGTATAGGAACCTTTTCTGAAGTCGGAGCGACTTCAGTAGTGTACATTAAGACAACTCCCATTCAATTCCATACATTTTCTCGACCGCGCAACTTGGGGCAACTGGAAAGTCAGAACCCAGGTCGCCCCAGTGTGAACCGGCTCTAAGGTTTGGGGGGGGGGGGGTGAGAGAGTAATTCTTCCCAATGTTCACAAGTGTAAGGAGCATTCTTCCCACTGACTATCACGCCAATACATAATGAGTTGCGGATATAATCATATTTAGCAGAGATGTAGTCCCAAGGGAGGGGGCGAGCACGCTGACTAACCCCCAAGACAGAACGGCTCAGATGATGGGGGCAAGCTTATCGAGGTGGAACAGTAAGTGAGAAATTCAGACAAAGTAAAAAAGAACATTTAGAAGGGAATTTGAAGGAAAAGGTAAGTGAACCAAACAATGCACTAGCTTAAAGGAACCTACCGTTTATACTCGAGCACATCATTTTTTTGTGCAGAAAATGCCCCCCTCGGCTTATACTCAAGTCACCTTTTTACCCTGGACCTCAAACTGGCACACATGTAGTCCCACTCTTCCTCTACAAGTGTGCAAAGTTTGTTGTCCAGGGAACCTACAGCCAGGGAGCACAGATTTTTTTTAAAGTCGGGCACCCCTTCCATAGACTCCTATGTTAAACGGTAATTTCTCCATTGAATTTAGGGGCTCGGTACCGGCAGGTCGTAGGTCTCCTGAACCTGGAACTTAACACACATTTAGCCCCATTTCTCATTTACAAGTTTGCAAAGTTTGTTATCTGGGGGACCTACAGCTGTGGAGCACTGATTTTTCAAACCTAGGCACCCCTTCCCTAGACTCCCATGTTAAACGTCAGGCTAGGCATGGACACAGTGAGGCATGGACACAGTGAGGCATGGACACAGTGAGGCATGGACACAGTGAGGCATGGACACAGTGAGGCATGGACACAGTGAGGCATGGACACAGTGAGGCATGGACACAGTGAGGCATGGACACGGACACCCTAGGCCAGTGATGGCGAACCTTGGCACCCCAGATGTTTTGGAACTACATTTCCCATGATTCTCAACTACACTGCAGAGTGCATAAGCATCATGGGAAATGTAGTTCCAAAACATCTGGGGTGCCAAGGTTCGCCATCACTGCCCTAGGCTTATACTCGAGTCAATACATTTTCCCTTTTTTTGTGGTAAAATTAGGTGCCTCGGCTTATATTCGGGTCGACTTATACTCGGGTATTTAAAAAATAAAAAACGAACCTTTACAACCACTTTAATTACAGGAAGGAAAAGTCTCACACTGGATTACTGCAAAAAAACGGAAGAAATTACAGCTCACCCAGATTCAAGAAGAATACACATGGCTCTTGTATTCAGACAATATTTGTTAAGCCTGGAATTCAGATATTTTAGCAAAAGAAGGGAGTCTCACAAAAGGGGAAACGGTGGTAGAGCGATCTTGGTAAGTCATTCTAGAAGGTTAAAAAAAAAAGCCAAAGATTCAACTCCCCTGCACATGTGCAAAGTATAAGGACAGGCCCGTGCCCTTCACACTTCGGCTGCCGGCTTGAAAACCTCTTGATGGAAATTACACAGAGAACCATAATGTGTGTTGCTTTTTAAACGCAGAAGGCAAAATCACAAGGAGCTGAAGGCCAAATAAATGAACCGAGTCCGTAATAAATGTTTGTTTACTAGAGAGCCTCAGAGCCAAACCTCTGCGCTCCACAATACAGACGTCTTCTAGGCTCTCAGCTCACTGGCAGGTTACTGGGATACGTATTATCTCTGTCGTTCCTTGGCCCTTCAGACGAACCGTTCATTTCCCAATTCCCGAAAGGCTGAATTTTTCCTGATAATATTTCACAGCTGCCCAAAAAGGTTTTACGATCCATATGAAAATTATTCAAAGGAGCGCATATCGCCAACATTCCGTAAAGAAAAAAATCTGATAAAAAATTGCCAAAATCCCATTTACACCGGCCAAGGAGAGAAGAATCACGCATGTTAGTGTGACCTAGAAAAGGATGTCAACTCAGCGACGAGCCAAAGCCTAGAACACCTTTTGTGCAGTACAGTCTGCTGATTAATGGTAGAGATTTATCAATAGGATTTAAAGGGTAACTTCACTTTCAACAAAAAAAAAACATAAAAAAATTCAGAAAACAACAAATAATAATTCAGCCGTCAGTATTCTTTTACATTAGTGGAACCTCTGATTGCGAGTAACTTGGTTAACGAGCATTTCGCAAAATGAGCACTGTATTTTTGTTAAATCCTAAATCAGTTTGCGAGTGTTGTCTGGCAACATGAGCAGGATTCAAGCCAAATCGGTGTGCAGTACCGCGTTTGGCCTGAGGTGGGGGTGCAGGAGCCAATCGGCGCCGTTCCGAAATTATCGGAAAGACGCCGTTCCCGAGCCTTTTCTTGGTTTGCCAAGCTGTCCTTGGTCCTTTTTGTGTGTTCCAAGGCCCTCCAGTCCCCCCACCCCACCTCTGGTCACATGCGGTATTGCCTGCCATTGAAGTCAATGCGGAAACAAATTATTTTCGTTTCCATTGACTTCAATGGGGAAACTCGCTTTGATATGCGAGTACTTCCGACTACGAGCATTCTCCTGGAACGGATTATACTCGTAATCTGAGGTTTCACTGTATTTTCTCATTCGTGCAGGAAGTACTGTGCAGGATAGTGAGCATAGATGCCTAACATTTCCCGATCTCTGCAACCGAGCATCGGGACAATGTCTCCTTTGGCTGTGATTAGCGTAGCACCGTGCACACTTCCTGGCAGGCTCTGCACGTGTACTATGCGAACACGCCAGAGCTCATCCTTAATCACGTGCAATGGCAAGAATGTGCATGTGCATTGGTGCATACATGCGCATGTACCCATAGGTCTTGCCACCTGGGTGGCTTATTTACACCAAGGGTTTGCTGCTGGTATGTTGTCAGCTCTGGTTCCGATAATCCTAGTTCCTAAAAGTCTGCTAACCTAGTTCCTGACCCAGCTATGTCTGACATCTCTCTCTCTTAAGCCTGGTACACATGACCAGGGTTTCCACGGACAAAGCCTAGGACTTTTGTCCGAAGGGCGTTGGCCATGAACTTGTCTTGCATACAAACGGCAAAGAACTGTCGGCCAACAAACACAAAACTACATGTTTTTTTAGCTCTTTAGCGCCACCCTTTGGGCAACTTCTGCCAATGTGTTATGGTGAACACTGCTTCTGAGCATGCGTGTTTGTACTTTGGAGTGTTGTCCGAAGGACTTCTGTACACACGATCGTATAATCTGACAACACACATTTGCTGGCGGAAAATTTTAAAGCATGCTATCCGACATTTGTTGGCGGAAAATCTGACAACAAATGTCCGATGGAGCCTACAAACGGGTCGGATTTTTCGACAACAGCCTGCCATCACACAATTCCTGCCAGAAAATCAGATCGGGTGTATGGGCCTTTAGATCACCTCTGCTGCTCGCTTACGTTACTGACCTCAGCTTGGACCTCTGAACATGATTTTGCCTCATGACTTGGTAGCTCGCTGCCAGCACGTTACCGACTCCTGCCTGTTCTTGATCTTGACCCTGCACCTGTTTGCCTGGCTGCTGCTGGACATAGCTTGTGACCTGACTCTATACTTCCACTGGAAGACTCCTGTGTCTCCAAGCTCCAGTTCACTACTCCAGCTTCCTGGCACCTGCAGCCCTCTACTGCCCTAGCAGTCCATGTCTCTTCTACCATCGATGCTTGCATAGTAATTGCACAGGAGTCCATGCTTGTCATCTCTAGCTTCACAGTTAGTTTACATGACATTAGCGTATACAATAATTGCTACATAAGCCATGTTGTAATTTAACCACCTAGGGGGGTGGATTGAAGGACATCCAGATACTGTCTTCTGTAACATCATTCCTGCCTTATGAGAACCTGCTAAAGGGAAAGTGCATGAATGAGACCTACTGTACATTGGGTCAGAACATAAGGTGAGAGTACTGGAGTGCTGGTGAAAGAACACTGCAGAGATTCATCTATAATACAGGTGTCACAAGGCCCGTGGGCCGAATCTGGCCCTCCAGGCCATTTCATGTGGCCTTAGCACATCTCCTGCTGTTCCAGCCCTCCTCTGGCCCTCCCCAAGACCCTTAATTTGTGCTTTCAAGGAATGTATCCAGCTTCTTCCCAGCAACAGCATAAGAAAAAGGGGGTGCACTGTGATGTTAGGGAGGGTGGGGGACTCAACTTCTGATGGTGGGGTGGCTCTTGACATTCAATGTAAGAAAAGGGGATGCGCCGGACATCTAATCTTCCAGATAAAACTGGCCCTCCATAAGATAAACGGCACTTGTGGAAGCACGATTATCACAAACGTTTATGTCATAACTGGATCAAGTTTCATAAGAATTATGGGCACATTGGATTTCTTTTTTAGTTTTTATTAACTGCTTGCCGACCAGCCGCCGCAGTTATATGGCGGCAGGTCGGCTCTGCTGGGCGAGATCATGTAGCTCTACGTCATCTTGCCGAGCAGTCAATAGGAGCGCATGCGCCACCGGAGGCGCGCACGTGCGCCCCCCTGCTCGCCCGACTCCTGCGCGCGTGCCCGGCGGGCGCAATCGCCGCCGGGCACCCGCGATCGCTCGTTACAGAGCGAGAACCGGGAGCTGTGGGTCCTGTCAGGGGAGAAATGCCTGACCGTCTGTTCATACAATGTATGAACAGCGATCAGTCATTTCCCCTAGTGAGTCCCACCACCCCTTCAGTTAGAACACACCCAGGGAACATACTTAACCCCTTCCTCTCCCCCTAGTATTAACCCCTTAAGCACTGATCGCTATAAAAATGCCAATGGTCCCAAAATGTGTCAAAAGTGTCCGCCATAATGTGGCAGTACCAAAAAAAAAAAAACGCTGATCGCCGCCATTACTAGTAAAAAAAATATATTAATAAAAATGCCATAAAACGACCCCCTATTTTGTAGACGCTATAACTTTTGCGCAAACCAATCAATAAACGATTATTGCATTTTTCTTTTAAGAAAAATATGTAAAAGAATACGTATCGGCCTAAACTCAGGAAAAAATAGTTTTTTTATATATTTTTGAGGGAAATTAAGAAATATTCATTTTTTTTAAATTGTCGCTCTATTTTTGTTTATAGCGCAAAAACTAAAAACCGCAGAGGTGATCAAATACCACCAAAATAAAGCTCTATTTGTGGGGGAAAAAAAGGACGCCAATTTTGTTTGCGAGCCACGTCGCACGACCGCGCAATTGTCAGTTAAAGCGACACAGTGCCAAAATCGCAAAAAATGCTCTGGTCTTTGACCAGCAATATGGTCCGGGGCTGAAGTTGTAATGGAGAATTGTTTATCATATTTTACACGTTTATTTTATGATTTCTATTTAAAGAACTTAGCAGCACTAATTTGGTATAAATAAAACTTGGTTAGCGTCTTGATTTAAAGGTCACTTCTATTATATCATTTATGTACTTGTAAAAAAGAAAGAAGGACTTTTATTGGTCACTTAATGCTGAATGGTCATAAGGTTTACTGTTAGCGTCTAATGGAGTTTTTGGAGCATATGATGTAGATTTTGGCAGCCCTTAGTGCTTGGTCACTCTTCAAACGTGCTTACCCACACGTAGCTGAACCTTTCCGTCCAAGACATGGTTTTTCCCTTTTAGGATTTCAAAAATAAATTGCAGCCTCTTTCACACAAAAGGGGCAAAGTCTATGTTTGCGTATTGGACAATTTGTGAACCTGTTCTGGAGATGAATCAGAGTCTGTACTGCTATTGCTACCGTGAAAACTTAATTGTGCCAACAGTTATCTCATAAACTTACTGTCACAATATACTAAGCCAGGTTAGGGCTGATAAAACAAAGTACACATTATGGGTAAAAGAGAAAGTAAAAGGAGCTGATCCTACCAAGGGGGTTGTGCTTTGGTTACCAAAAGGTCTTGAGCATATAGGCTCCAGACATAGAAAACCTACCATGAGCAAAGGCTACCCTTTAGGTTAATTGGCTCCTGTTTAAAATGGACATTACAGTGGGGGAGATGACGTGGACATTACAGTGGGGGAGATGACGTGGACATTACAGTGGGGGAGATGACGTGGACATTACAGTGGGGGAGATGACGTGGACATTACAGTGGGGGAGATGACGTGGACATTACAGTGGGGGAGATGACGTGGACATTACAGTGGGGGAGATGACGTGGACATTACAGTGGGGGAGATGACGTGGACATTACAGTGGGGGAGATGACGTGGACATTACAGTGGGGGAGATGACGTGGACATTACAGTGGGGGAGATGACGTGGACATTACAGTGGGGGAGATGACGTGGACATTACAGTGGGGGAGATGACGTGGACATTACGGTGGGGGAGATGACGTGGACATAACGGTGGGGGAGATGACGTGGACATAACGGTGGGGGAGATGACGTGGACATAACGGTGGGGGAGATGACGTGGACATTACGGTGGGGGAGATGACGTGGACATTACGGTGGGGGAGATGACGTGGACATTACGGTGGGGGGAGATGACGTGGACATTACGGTGGGGGGAGATGACGTGGACATTACGGTGGGGGGAGATGACGTGGACATTACGGTGGGGGAGATGACGTGGACATTACGGTGGGGGAGATGACGTGGACATTACGGTGGGGGAGATGACGTGGACATTACAGTGGGGGGAGATGACGTGGACATTACAGTGGGGGGAGATGACGTGGACATTACAGTGGGGGGAGATGACGTGGACATTACAGTGGGGGGAGATGACGTGGACATTACAGTGGGGGGAGATGACGTGGACATTACAGTGGGGGGAGATGACGTGGACATTACAGTGGGGGGAGATGACGTGGACATTACAGTGGGGGGAGATGACGTGGACATTACAGTGGGGGGAGTTAACGTGGACATTACAGTGGGGGGCGAAGCAACGCTTCCTCCCGCTGTTATGCCGGGCGCGCGGCTCCCAGCGACTTATATAGGCCTATCTTGTGACGTCGCAGTCCCATCATGCTTCGGTAGGTACCACGTGGGTGGGACTGCGACGTCACAAGATAGGCCTATATAAGTCGCTGGGAGCCGCGCGCCCGGCATAACAGTGGGAGGAAGCACCGTGTCAACATCTGGAGAAGAGAAGAAGAAGACGACGTGACAGAAGCGGCGGCCAGTCCTGAAAAGAAAGAAGGCACTGGAGAGCGCCGAATCAAGAGCGGAGAGCGGGAGAAGACCCCGGAGAGCGGGAGAAGACCCCCCGGAGAGCGGGAGAAGACCCCCCGGAGAGCGGGAGAAGACCCACCCCCCACCGAAGATGTCGGAAGAAGCCCGCTGGAGGGGGGGCGCTTTTATAAAAGCGACCACACCCCCCCCCCCCCCGCGGCCAACTAATAAAATATTTCAATACTGTGTGGTTTATTTGTGTTTACACTTTTCTTGCTGGTGAATAGGTAGGGGTAAGATGTACCCCATACTCATTCACTTAGGGTGGGGGGCTGGTATCTGGGGGCCCCTTATTAAAGGGGGCTCCCAGATTCTGATAAGCCTCCCACCCGCATACCCCGACAACCAACGGCCGGGGTTGTCAGGAAGTGCGCCCCCCTGCCCCAAAGCACCTGACCCCCCATGTTGAGGGCATGCTGCCCGGTACGGCTCAGGAGGGGAGGGCGCTCGCTCGCCCCCACTCCCCTCCTGACCGGCCGGCTGGCGTGCTTTGGATACGGGTCTGGTATGGATTTTGGGGGGACCCCCACGCCGTTTTTTCGGCGTAGGGGGGTCTTCTTACAACCCATAACAGACCTAAGGGCCCGGTATGCTCCTGAGGGGGGAAACCATGCCGGATTTTAATTTAAAATCCGGCGGGGACTTCCCCTTCAGGATTCATAACAAACGCCGCCCACGTGTAGAATTGGCGGGAATCCACGTCGGATCCCCGTCGCTTCTATGACGGCTTTGTCTCCATCATGGCAAGCCAGCTAGGCACTGGCTCCCACGATGGGGCTCGCAGGTGGTCAATCTCACCGAGAAAGGGAGCGAGATTGACACAATATCGCAGTCACCTACTGTACAACTAATTTGCTCTCGAATGTGGTGCTAAGAGTCTAGTAGGTTCTAGTAAATAAGTCAGTAAAAGGTGTTTACACCACTGTACAGCAACACAGGGTGCTTTTTACTTTGCCAACACATGCTTTCAGTTCGGTGCGAACGAATAGTAAGGCACAAAAAATGCTAATATTTTAACTTCCCATCAGAGAGATGAAGACAGCACTAAAACCACATAACACTACAGTAAAAAAAAAACATAAGGGGGACAACGTCCGTCCACAGAATAGGAGAACATTCAGTCCAGCTGTACACACAGTTACATGTGCTGAGAATGCCATGGAAGGAATCCATTATATGCAGAGAAGGCTTTAAAGAATTTCGTGTCAACCCTGAATTTTATATTCCTGATATGTGCTGTACCATGTACTTGTTTGAGAAAATATACTGTTCACGTTGCATTGCTTCCTTTGTGTGAAATCCCTGGTGTTTCTGCCAGTCTCATTGGTTTCCTATTAAAAACTGACCACACTAAGCGTGAGAACACACTGTGGTCAGTTCCCAAGCTATGCTGGAAACTCAGCCTGTTCTTCTGCAGCAATCAGACCACAGCTGAAATTCCCCCCACACAGTCATTCACTGGGAATAGCAGTGTGCTGTGGTTTCTCCTCTCCCATCTCTCGAAGATCCTTATGCAGCTAAGAACAGAGGTTATGTGATCACTTGTATTAGGGGTCTTCAAACTTTCTAAACAAAGGGCCAGTTTATTGTCCTTCAGATTTTGGAGGGAGTGGAAAATGGCATTAGTGGGTATTAGGAGGAATAGTGCCCCATTGTTGGTATCATTAGGAAAAATTATGCCACATTGATGTCAGTTGGTAGAATAGGGTCTCTCCTCAGTGGGAGGATTAGGGTCATAAGGGCCAGATAAAGGTTAGCAAAGGGCCGCTGTAGGGAACCAGGAAGTGAAGCCCCAAGGCTTCACTTCCTGATTCCCTTACCGAAGACGGTGGCGACAGCACCCGAGAGCCAATGGACAGATCGGCTTTGGGACCCAACATCGTGAGCGCCCAGGACAGGTAAGTGTCCTTATTTTAAAAGTCAGCATCTGCAGTATTTGTAGCTGCTGACTTTTAAAATAAAAATAAATAAATTGGCGGAGCTCCTCTTTAAGATAAAAGGCAAGTATTTCAGGCTACTGCTTAGGCATTTGTAGTGGTTACTTACAGGAAAGCAAATATTCGCTTCTGAGTTGAGATTCCCTTTACCACTTAAGACCCGGACCATTTTGTTGCTAAAGGACCTTGCCCTTTTTTGCGATTCGGCACTGCGTCGCTTTAACTGACAATTGCGCGGTCGTCTGACGTGGCTTCCAAACAAAATTGACATCATTTTTTCCCCACAAATAGAGCTTTTTTTTGGTGGTATTTGATCACCTCTGCGGTTTTATTTTTTTGCGCTTTAAACAAAAATAGAGCAACACAATTTTGAAAAAAAAAATGCAATATTTTTTTACTTTTTGCTATAATAAATATCCCCAAAAAATATATAAAAAAAATAAAAACAACATTTCCTCAGTTTAGGCCGATACGTATTTTTCTACATATTTTATTGATTGGTTAGCGCAAAAGTTATAGCGTCTACAAAATAGGGGATAGTTTTATGGCATTTTTATTAATATTTTTTTTTACTAGTAATTGCGGCAATCAACGATTTTTATTGTGACTGCGACATTATGGAGGACCCATCGGACACTTTTGACACTATTTTGGAACCATTGTCATTTTCACATTAATCAGGCACTGGTTACTGTGAAAATTACACTGGCAGTGAAGGGGTTAACCTGTAGGGGGTGCTGAAGGGGTTAAGTGTGCCCTAAGGGGGCATGGCTTGGCGTGTGACATCACCGATTGTCTTTTCTTATGACAGGGAACAGACGATAGGTGACAGTCTGACTAGGGAAGCACAGGGAGAGGTTTGTTTACACACACACCTCTCCCCATTTTTCAGCTCTGTGACCCGATCGCGGGACACCGTCGGCTATCGGGTCCGCGGGTGCGGTCATGGAGTACCCGGACCGGGTCGCGAACGTGACCCACGGCTGTGCATACTGAAGGGGATGTACCTGTATGCCAATATGTGCAGCAGTGCCATTCTGCTGAGGTACATCGGCGTGCGGCGGTCGGCAAGTGGTTAATATGCTGGAAAAGGGGCAATTTTTTTTTGCATATTTTGTATTGCCGGGAAAAAAAAATAAAAAGCTGGTAAACTAGAACCAAAAATAACACAACAAAAATGAAAAACGAATTTTCAGGAAGGACACATCGGACTATGAAAACCAAAACGAAAATTGCCTTGATATCCAAGAACACAGAAAGTGTCACTTTATATTAGAGCAACGCTCAAATTGGATTACATTCCAAGAATTGCACTGCATAAATCCATCCAGCTGAATTTATTATTAATCCAATTGATTCCAAGCGGCATCATTAACAGTGGATTCATCATGGAAATCAGACGCGGAAAAAAAAAACGTAGCATAAAGAATGCGGCTTTTCGCTGGGAAAAGATCAACAGGCTGTAGACTGAGAATTTGGTTGTTCTTCCCCAAAAAAGGTTTACTAGGCATGCCAGAATCCGGGGAAGACAATAAGCAGGACAGGAAACCTGGAACTTCGCAGAGAAGTTTTTCTACAACAAAAGATTTCCTTTATCCCCTCGTCTGGACCATCAAATGTCCTCACACATAAGAGAGAACTGTACCAAGCCAAAGAATCTCGTCCTACAACAGGGTGATCTTAGGCATAAAATTCAATGGGGTTGATTACTAAAGGCTGACCTGCAAGTGTAGTTGCTCCAGAGCTTAGTAAATGAGGGGAAGCTTCACTTTGCAAAGAAAACCCAACCACATGCAAGGAAAATTAAAGGGGTTGTAGACCTTCGTGTTTTTTCACCTTGAAGTATCCTATGCATGAAGGTGAAAAAACACCTTTCAGGGTCCGAACCCCCATCCCCCCTCGTTTTACTTACCTGAGCCCCAAATATCCGTGGGTGCGATCCCGCATTGCTCTCTCCACGGGTTCTCGGCTCTTCATTGAATAGATTGATAGCAGCGCAGCCATTGGCTCCCGCTGATGTCAATCAAATCCAATGACGCGGGCACTAGGGTTGGGGGGGTTAGGGTTTTCCCTTGAAAAATAAGGCTAGAAATCAGGATTTGAAATAGGGACCTCCCCCAGAGGTCAAAGGTCAGAAGGCGGGCTCCCAGAGGTCAAATGTCATGAGGCGTGGCTGACCCACCCCCACCAAAGTGTACCGCCTACCCCAACTAAGTCGGGCAATGAACAAGTCGGGGAAACCCCAACGTGGACGGCGAGTGTATGGCACAGGAGCGCTTCCCAGAGGGGGTTATCTAATGCAGAGAGGAGCCGCGAGAGCCGCCGTGGGACCCCAGAAGAGGAGGATCGGGGCCACTCCGTGCAAAAAGAACTGCACAGTAGAGGGAAGTATGATATGTTTGTTATGTAAACATCCCTTGTAATAGGAATATATTGTGACAGGTCCTCTTTATGGAGAGGTGTGGGGTCAATAAGACCTCACATATGTCCTCCAGGCTGGAAAGCATGGGATCGGGACAAAAATTCACCAATCTCATGCTGACAGATGCGATCGCGGCTTTGTTTACTTCCTCAGACGGTCATATAAAATGACTGAAATCTGTATTGTCGTCACCCGGCGCCGGCCAATTTGTTCGCCGGGCCCCCGGTGGCACAGGAGAGCCCGGAGAAGCACCGCATGGCTGCGGGAGCGTCCCCTCCCGTTGTCTATAAGAACGATCAAGTGGCGCAACTGCCGCTATGATTGTTCTTAGGTTGGACAGAATCGCCAGCTGCAAAGAATGATATCTGAATGATGCCTGTAGCTGCACCCATCATAAAGATCCCCCCCCCAAAAAAAAAATCCAGAATGTCATACGACGTCCAGCGGTAGGGAAGTGGTTAAAGATTGGAAGCCAGGTCACTAAGCCAAGTGAATAAATATTATGGCTCCAAAAAGGCAGTTTCACTCGTAAACATTACACCAAATGTTTGCCATATCAGAATAAAGGGATGGCGGTTTCCCAGATTATTTTCCGTCACTACTCCAGCGAAGGTTTGTTTAAGAACCCGATCCCTCAGAAAGTGCAGACATTGACATTACTCTCCTGGGGGGTGTAAGGGGCAGAAGCCAAAATCATCCTTGTCTAATAGGCCATCCAATAAAAGGGATTACATTTCAGTCATTGTCTTGGTGTTTACTCTTGTGAATTCCCAAGTTCAGACTTCGCTGGTCTGGTTCCCCCGTCTGTCAGCATTCCACACAAAAACCCGGCACATCGCTTTACGAAAAACCAGGTCCGTCCAGCCTCTACTTTACCTTTATCTACACAACAATTCTGCTAAAACACGAAATAATCCAAACATAACTTATCATCGCATTGTTTCCATAGAGCGGCAGGAACAAGGTATGGCAGATGCTGATAAGCCTGTCCAAACAGGACCGGCGATGTTTTGTACAAGACAAAATCCATGTTGGCATCACAGGGGGCATTCATCCCATTTTATTTTATGTGCATTCAAAGCTAAACAGCCCCTGTCTGTTTATAGAACATTGTTTTCATGGAAATGTATTCTGAGGATGATAAAATGTCAGCGGTAAGACACACATGTGGTTTTCCGGAATATACTGGAGAGATATCAGAGACTTGCTTGTATCTGCTGCTATGATCAAAATATTAAATCAGGGATGCGCGTTTCTGAGAGATATTATACAAACTAATGGAGATTAGCGGTCAGAGATTACGAGTTTAGGGATGCGCCATGCACAGAGGGCAGGGATGCGCCATGAACAGAGGGCAGGGATGCGCCAGGCACAGAGATCAGGGATGCGCCAGGCACAGAGATCAGGGATGCGCCAGGCACAGAGATCAGGGATGCGCCAGGCACAGAGATCAGGGATGCGCCAGGCACAGAGATCAGGGATGCGCCAGGCACAGAGATCAGGGATGCGCCAGGCACAGAGATCAGGGATGCGCCAGGCACAGAGATCAGGGATGCGCCAGGCACAGAGATCAGGGATGCGCCAGGCACAGAGATCAGGGATGCGCCAGGCACAGAGATCAGGGATGCGCCAGGCACAGAGATCAGGGATGCGCCAGGCACAGAGATCAGGGATGCGCCAGGCACAGAGATCAGGGATGCGCCAGGCACAGAGATCAGAGATGCGCCAGGCACAGAGATCAGAGATGCGCCAGGCACAGAGATCAGAGATGCGCCAGGCACAGAGATCAGAGATGCGCCAGGCACAGAGGGCAGAGATGCGCTATGCACAGAGGGCAGAGATGCGCTATGCACAGAGGGCAGAGATGCGCTATGCACAGAGGGCAGAGATCAGGGATGAGCTAGGCACAGAGGGCAGAGATCAGGGATGAGCTAGGCACAGAGGGCAGAGATCAGGGATGAGCTAGGCACAGAGGGCAGAGATCAGGGATTTGCTAGGCACAGAGGGCAGAGATCAGGGTTGAGCCAGGCACAGAGGGCAGAGATCAGGGATGAGCCAGGCACAGAGTGCAGAGATCAGGGATGAGCCAGGCACAGAGTGCAGAGATCAGGGATGAGCCAGGCACAGAGTGCAGAGATCAGGGATGAGCCAGGCACAGAGTGCAGAGATCAGGGATGAGCCAGGCACAGAGTGCAGAGATCAGGGATGAGCCAGGCACAGAGTGCAGAGATCAGGGATGAGCCAGGCACAGAGTGCAGAGATCAGGGATGAGCCAGGCACAGAGTGCAGAGATCAGGGATGAGCCAGGCACAGAGTGCAGAGATCAGGGATGAGCCAGGCACAGAGTGCAGAGATCAGGGATGAGCCAGGCACAGAGTGCAGAGATCAGGGATGAGGGATGAGCCAGGCACAGAGTGCAGAGATCAGGGATGAGCCAGGCACAGAGTTCAGAGATCAGGGATGCGCCAGGCACAGAGTGCAGAGATCAGGGATGCGCCAGGCACAGAGTGCAGAGATCAGGGATGCGCCAGGCACAGAGTGCAGAGATCAGGGATGCGCCAGGCACAGAGTGCAGAGATCAGGGATGCGCCAGGCACAGAGTGCAGAGATCATGGATGGGCTGCGCACAGAGTGCACAGATCATGGATGGGCTGCGCACAGAGTGCACAGATCATGGATGGGCTGTGCACAGAGTGCAGGGTTCAGGAGGGCCCTATGTACCTATGTACCCTTAAATAATCCAGAAAGCACCCTGGTTGAAAAAAGCTGCCCTATACCGCTGATATTTTTCTACGATCTATCAAATTTCTCTCAGCTCACCTTAGTCTTCTCTACTCCACTCCTCAAGAACCCCTTCTTTTTTCGGTCTAATTGAACCCACTATATTCCCACTACCCTGTTGGAAAACAAGAAAAAGATTGGCACATGGATCTCCTTATTTCTTATCTAGATGTCTTATGCCCCCGTATACATGATCGGATTTTCCGTCGGAAAAACCTGGGATGGTTTTTCTGACGGAACTCCACTCAAGCTTGGCTTGCATACACACAGTCACACAAAAGTTCTCTGAACTTTCAACCCTCAAGGCGTGGTGACGCAGTGACGTATCTAGGGTATGGCAGCCATGGCAAGTGCCATGGGCGCCATATGAAGAGGGCGCTGTTGAGTGGCTAGGCAGCAAGGCACTTACCAAGGTCTGAGGGTCTCTTCTTCCCTCCTCCTGAGCATAGGCAGGATCTCCCTTTCAGCACCTTTGCTAATGGGCAACGGCAGCGCTATCGCTGCTGTGTTCAGCCACAGCCCTCCCCTGTTCTCCCAGGCTCTCCCATTCCATCTGGTTGGATTAGCAGAAACATCAGTTTCTCCCTCTCCTCTGTGAAAACGGAGGTCTTAAGTGATGAAGATTTCATCACTTCCAATATTGGTTTTGCATTTACCTGGCCTTGGAGGGCAGAGGAGGGATCAGGGGTCTAATAAACCCCAGATTTATCCATAAAGAGGATATGTCACTACCCAAGGTATCACAAGGGATGATAAATATCACTATATAACACTTGTTAGCTGTTTTTTTGACATGGTTATCTGAAAGATGGGTTTCAAATGTTTCGACAGGGGCGCAGTTTCAGTGCTTGCCATAGGCGCTATTTTCACTAGACACGCCTCTGCGGTGACGTACAACACTACGACAAGCCGAGAAAATAAAGTTCAATGCTTCCGAACATGCGTCGTAAATTTTGCGCGCCGGAATTACTAGAAAAAATTGAGAACCTGCTCTCAATCTTTTGCTGGAGGAAATTCCGACAGAAAAAGTCCGATGGAGCCTACACCCGGTCGGAATTTCCGACCAAAAGCTCACATCGCACTTTTGCTGGTGGAAAATCCGATCGTGTGTACGGGTTTATCTTTTTCTGGATAAGACAACGGATATTCTTCTTCTGACTATTGTAATATATTGTCATGAGTGGAAGGGAAATCTATCTGCAGATGGATAGGCTACAGACTCCGTTCGGTGGGACAACTTGTAACAACACTCCTGACATACAGCTGGCAGCGAACTCTGGAATGCAAGTCCTAATCCTAAATGGAGTTTACTGAAGGCCAAGCCCGATGTCTGGACAGGAGAGGTCACTAACCTCCGACAAATACTAATGGAACATCCATCGTCTCAGGTCTGCTCTGTCTACCCGCCATGTCCATGGGAAATTTAAATTTTTTGCTGCCTAAACCCCCATTTTTTTTAAAAGAAGAATATAAATCTAGACTTGGCCTCCCACAACGCTTGAAGAATTTAGTCTACTTTAGAATTCAAAATGCTGAACAATGGAAAATTTACCAGATTGGCGGGATGGTCTCTGCAAACAATTCAAGTAGGAAGTCAAAATTGAATAGTACAATAAAACATTAAACATACAGAAGGTCCACAGATGAGCCGGCTCCAACGGCATGATCATGTAAGCTAGTCCTTGCTTGTATATGTAGTGCTCTTTATTAGATAGGAGAAAAGGGGGTTTGTGGGACTTTTAAGGCGCAAAGAAAACAAAAATATCAAAATTTCACGAATACAGAGAATAAACATTCCAAGACAAATCACTAGTATACACATAGATGCAAAGCTAATTAGTCGCTACATGTTTCACCGTATAATATGACTTTGTCAGGAGTGCTTTCACACTGGGGCGCTGCGCTGGCAGGAAGTCAAAAACAGTCCTGCCAGCAGCTTCTTTGCACCGCTCCTAAAGCGCACATGCCCATTGACATCAATGGGCCACGGCTCTTTGCGGGTACTTTTAGCCCCTTTTTTGCCCACTAGCCCGAGTGCTTTCACACTGGGGTGCTGCGATGGCAGGGCGTTAAAAAAAGTCCTGACAGCAGCTACTTTGCACCGCTCCTAAAGCACACCAGCCCATTGAAATCAATGGGCAGGTAAAATCAATGGGCAGGTAAAATCAATGGGCAGGTAAAATCAATGGGCAGGTAAAATCAATGGGCAGGTAAAATCAATGGGCAGGTAAAATCAATGGGCAGCGCCGCCGAACTGCTGACAAAGCACTGCTGTAGCGACGCTTTGAACCTTTTTCCGGTCGCTAGCTTGAGTGCTTTCACACTGGGGGCGCTGCGCTGACAGGGCGTCAAAAAATTCCTGCCTGCAGTGCTTTAGGAGCAGTGAATACACCGCTCCCAAAGCGCCCCTGCCCATTGAAATCAATGGGCCGCAGCTCTTTGAGGGCGCTAGCTCAAGTGCTTTCACACTAGGGTGCTGTGCGCTGGCAGGACGTCAAAAAAAGTCCTGCCAGCAGCTTCTTTGCACCGCTCCTAAAGCATACCTGCCCATTGAAATCAATGGGCAGCACCGCCGAACTGCCTGGAAAGCAGATGCTTTTTAAATCCTTTTTCGGGCACTAGCGGGAGTTAAAAGCGCTCCGATAGAATGCAAAAACGGCGGTAAAGCGCCACAAAAAAATGGCAGCGTTTTACCACCGATGCCCGGGCGCTGTGAGTGTGATAGCACTCAAAATGATAAAAATAAACTATTCACGCTTCTTTTTCTGAAAGTAATCTTCATTTACAGCATTATTTTGACACCTGCCTCAGTGCTGTATGTCTCAGGTCAGGAAATGAGGATCGGCATGACTGTCAGGCAATTCTTGTTTTCCAAAAAAGAGGCCTCCGCACAGTTTTCCTTTGAAACGACAAGTCCTGGAGACGCAGGAACAGCTCTGCAGCAATTATTAAACAATGAGGGCGCAGTCTAAGTTTAGTGCCAGTTTCTGGGTCGGAGTTGAGACTGGAACAACATAAAGGTCACTTCTATTAACTTAGAAAGGAACTGTATGAGAGGGATCAGGACCGGCGCAAGTCTCCTGCTGGCAGACAGATGGACTGTCATTGTCGGGGGCAGGTCCTGTTCTATAAATATTGCTTCCCCTTCATATTACAAAGGGCAGTAACACTCTGTGATTAATGTCCCGATATGTAAAGCCTCAACTCTTCACTGCAGTACTTTACTAAATGTTCCTCTTAATCACCTTCACAAACTGGAGCCAACCAATCCAATCCCTAGACCGAGGATCCCGGTGCTGCTAGGCAGAACGGTTACCCACAATGATTAGCACTTATGCCTTATGTGCTGCACCGGGGTCCTCATTTTAACCAATTCAGCCCCAGAGGATTTGGCTGCCCATTGACCCGGCCCATTTTTTTGCGTTTCGACACTGCGTCGCTTAAACTGACAATTGCGCGGTCGTGCGACGTGGCTCCCAAATACAATTGGCGTCCTTTTTTCCCACAAATAGAGCTTTCTTTTGGTTGTATGATCACCTCTGCGGCTTTTATTTTTTGCGCTATAAACAAAAAAAGAGCGACAATTTAGAAAAAATAAAAAAAGCAATATTTTTTACTTTTTGCTATAATAAATATCCACAAAATATATATATATATATATATATATATATATATATATATATATATATATAAAAAAAAAAATTCTTTCTCAGTTTAGGCCGATACGTATTCTTCTACATATTATTGGTAAAAAAACAAAAAAAAAATCAAAAAGTGTTTATTAATTTGCATAAAAGTTATAGCGTCTACAAAATAGGGAATAGATTTATGGCATTTTTATTAATACATTTTTCTTTTTGCTAGTAATGGCGGCGATCAGCGATTTTTATCGTGACCGCGACATTATGGGGGAAACATCGGACACTTTTGACACTATTTTGGGACCATTGTCATTTATACAGCGATCAGTGCTATAAAAATGTGCCGATTACTGTGTAAATGACACTGCCAGGGAAGGGGTTAACCACTAGGGGGCGGATGAAGAGGTTAAGTGTGTCCTAGGGAGTCTGTGGGGGGACTGGGCTACAAGTGACACGAGACTGGTCACTTCTCTGGATGACAGGGAGCAGTAGATCACTGTCCTGTCTCTAGGCAGAACAGGGAAATGCCTTGTTTACACCGTGGGACACTGGCAAACATGGAGTCCACAGGTCCCGCGGGCACACTCATCGAGCACGTGGCAAATTCAAAGGGACATACAGGTACGTCCATTTGCGCAGCTGTGCCATTCTGTCGACGTAAATGTACAGGAGGCAGACGGTCAGCAAGTAGTTAAAGGGGTTGTAAAGGAATTGTTTTTCATACGAAGCATCCTTTACCTGCAGACATTCCTATTTTCACTTCCTCATTGTTCATTTTTGCTCAGAAGTTGCTCTATTTCTTCTCTGTTCCCCTTACTGCTTGTCTGATTGTTACTGACCACCGTGAAGGGAGGCTTTACTGCGGTGGTCAGTGACGTGCTCGTCCCCTCCTGGGAACTACATCTGTGCGGCAGGACACTCTCTACGTGTTAGGGACTTCAAGGAGGTGTGAATTACTGGGCGTGCCGCAATGCATATTAGGAAATTAAGTTCTTACATGAACGAGTGCCGCAAACAAGGAAGTGAATGAGAGAACAGAAACTAGAACGCCGGAGGTGATATAGATGAAGGAATTTAATAGGTATTTACTCTTTTTTTTAACAGAATCATTACACTATTCTGTCTGTCTACCTTTACAATGCCTTTAAGTCTTTTGACTAAAATGCCATTTTAGTTTTAGTCATCTTAATTGTTTTAGTCATATTTTAGTCGCTTAAAATAGTATTTATTTAGGCGACTAAAATGTTTTAGTCGACCAAAATAACACTGCACACAGCAAGCCTACAAGACAATAAACACTATTAGAGGGAGACGAAACCCTTTAGGTGGGACCAGGGATGATCAACGCAGAACATGCATTGCAGCACTGTGACCACAACAATTTCATTATCCTCCTTTCGTGATCTCCACACATGTGCAGTCTAAAAACATTTACTGGAGGCATTAAATGCCTGGCAGAGGCAGACGGAGCGCCCCCCACCGAGACCCTTAAATTCATAGGAATTCTTAGAGGACTGTTCCACTTGTTTATCTGTCTGTGACATTTGCTAAATGTTTACAAACTGCCGTGCCCGCAGATCTTACACAGCTTACGCATTCCTTTAAATGTCATTTTATTGTTTCTGGTCTCACGAGCTTCGTTAAAGACACACGCCCGGCAAAACTGAAAGTGAAGCCTTCAGATGCATAAAAGGGAGTCAACCTGCTCAATTCCCAATTGTTAATCAAAAGTATTGGTGTGACCAGACCATCAGTAACTGGGTAATCTGGGAACCCCTGCCGTCTAGGGGGCGCACGCACCCACTGCATCGCTCGGGACCCGGTGCGCGTGCACGGCGGCCGCGATGTCAGCCGGGCACCTGCGATTGCCCCGTGGTCACGGCAGGACCATGGATCTGTGTGTGTAATGATGGGGTGTAAACACACAGATCCATGTCCTGTCAGAGGTGAGGAGACCGATGTGTGTTCCCAGTACAGAGAAACACCAGTCTCCTCCCCTTGTGAGTCCCCTCCCCCTACAGTAAGAATCACTCAATAGGGAACATATGTAACCCCTTCAGTGCCCCCTAGCGTTCACCCCTTCCCAGGCCCGTCGCTACAAGGCAGGCAAACCAAGCAATTGCTTGGGGCCCCGAGATAGCCTGGAGCCCCAAGCAGGGCCATTGCCACGCTTCCTATATGCTGCAGACGCCTGAGCGCTCTATAGAGAGCCTGCAGCACTGTTGCCTCGAGTCATCACTTCCCCTTCTCTGTAGCGTGGCCGAGCTCCTCTTCCTTCCTCCTTCCAGTCCGGAACTCCAGCCGGGTACGGGTACCCCAGACTGACAGTAGGTGCATACTGAGTGCTCACTTCGTTTCAGTCCGGCAGGGAACAGGAAATGTAATCTCCTGCCACGCGGTACGGACCCGGTAGGGAGGGGGGCCTCCATGTCAATTTTGCTTAGGGCCCCCAAATGCCTTCAAACGGCCCTGCCCCTTCCCTGCCAGTCACATTTATACAGTAAACAGTGCAGTTTTATAGCACTGATCACTGTATAAATGTGAATGGTCCCAAATATGTGTCAAAAGTGTCCGATATGTCCGTCATGGTCACAATAAAAATCGCAGATCCCCGCCATTACTAGTAAAAAATAAAATAAAAAATGCTATAAATCTATCCCCTATTTTGTAGCTATAACTTTTGTGCAAACCAATTTAAAAAAACGCTTATTGCAATTTTGTTTACCAAAAATATGTAGAAGATTAAGTATGGGCCTAGACTGAGGAAAAAAATAGTTTTACATTTTTTTTTAGATATTTATTAAATCAAAAAGTAAAAAATATTGTGTTTTTTTTTCCAAAATTGTCGCTCTTCTTTTGTTTATAGCACAAAAAATAAAAAGCGCAGAGGTGATCAAATACCACCAAAAGAAAGCTCTATTTGTGGGGAAAAAAGGGATGTTAATTTTGTTTGAGAACCACGTGACACGACCGCGCAATTGTCATTCAAATTGTGACAGCGCTGAAAACTAAAAATCAGTCTGGGCAGGAAGGGGGTGAAAATGCCCGGTATTGAAGTGGTTAAATATGATTGGTGCAACAAGATATGATTGGTGCAACAAGAACAGTCCTTCACGTTACACAAATTACAATCATAATTGTCCACAACTTCTCTTACTTTCTTCCTCATTTCTAAATTGATCATTTATTTGTTTCAGTTTTAGATCAAATAAAAAATAAATGAGTCATCCCACATGCTAAAAAAGGGAAAAAAAAAAACATTTTGCACTTGAATATAAAAAGTTGCAACTTATAAACTTTTACAATAAGATTTAATAAAACTGGGAACTTTTTTTCCCGTTTACACCACTTCCCCCACGTCTCCATAATAAACACAGCAACTGGTTTATTGGTTTAATTAAAGTTTTATTGTACGGTTTTGTTTTATTGTTAGCGTTTTCATAAATATAGAACGTGACCCAGCATTTTTTTTTTTTTTTTTATGACCGTCATTGTGTGCTAATGGTTCTCATGATCCTCCGTTCATCTCTTGATTTCTATTGATACAGTAATTTACAGAATAACAAGGTTCCAGGAACAAGGAAATACGATTGTGAAGTTCCGTACACCTGAACCACCTATTCTGATACTCAATAACAACACTTTTTCTTGACAAAATAAAAAACACACAACCATAAGGCCTCATGCACACTGGACATTAACCACTTAAGAACCGCCTCCTGCACATTTACGTCGGCAGAATGGCACGGCTGGGCACATGTACGCCCGCGACCTGGTCCGAAGCTCCGTGACCGCGAGACCCGCGGACCCGATCGCCGCTGGAGTCCCGCAATCGGTCCCCGGAGCTGAAGAAAGGGAGGGCTGTGTGTAAACACAGCTACCCAGTTCTTCACTGTGGCGCCGTGATTTTTGTTTATAGTGCAAAAAATAAAAACCGCAGAGGTGATCAAATACCACAAAAAAAAAAGGACGCCAATTTTGTTTGGGAGCCACGTCGCACGACCGCGCAATTGTCAGTTAAAGCGATGCAGTGCCGAATCGCAAAAACTGGCCGGGTCCTTTAGCTGCCTAAAGGTCCGGGTCTTAAGTGGTTAAAATAACATTATAAAAACGCCAGTTGCAGTGAGTTTTTCAACTATTTTCAAAAAAAAAAAAAAAAATAGCGTTTTTCCACGTTTGCATTTTTTTTAAGAGAAAAATATCCCCCCCCCCATGGATCAAAAACGTTAATCAATGCTGGTGAGTGAAGTTTTTTGATCTTTTATCAGCTTTAGAGCATTTTTACAGCTGAAAAAAACGTCTCTCAAAGTTTTTGTTTTTTTACTGCTCAAAAACACCACTGCCCAAAACTGCTGATAACAGCCTATGTGTGCATGGACATATAGGATAACATGATGGAGAGTTTATTGACTGTAGAAAAAAAAAATGTCTACTGCCAAAAACAGCCGCCGAAAAAACGTCCAAAAACATCCAGTGTGCATGAGGCCTAAAAACGACAGTATTTATGCGTTCAGCTTTGGACTGTTGTAAACTGCGACTTTCACTAGGATTTTGAGCCCTGGTGTAGAACTGTCTGTATATTGAAGTCTAATGATATATATTTCCTGTGATCCTGGCTGAACACGATGCACGTGTCTTCCCCGGCTCGTCTCAGTCTGGAGATGGGAAGTTGTAAATCAGAGGGATGGACCAGTCAGGGCTCGGAGCACCAGGGAGATGTAAAATATGCTAATTGGATATAAAATCACCTCCCCCCCCCCCCCACCACCACAGCCTGGTGGTCACATTCCTTAGTGGGTCAATCCATACACTCTATAAGAAGTCATTACTAAACACCCTGTACTTAGCAATTTTTTTTATTTATTTTTTATTTGAACTGGGGGAATGAGACACGTCTACCCTTGCAGTGGGTTGCATTCGGTAGCCGTTCTGGGCACTGAATGCAACATGGGGTAGTTTTTTGTTTTTTTTATGGATGCAAGGCATCATGAAATGTATATAACCCCATTCAGGCTACCATTACAGCTTAAAGTAGTTGTATACCCCAAAAAAAACCTGCAAGGCAAAGGCGCGGGAGTGACGTCATTGCCATTCTGGCCAGTCACAGCGCTGGAGCAGCGATACCTGGAAGTCACTCTGGGTATCATGGCGGAGGCAGAGGAGAGGAACGAGGGACGGTGTGGGTTCTTTGATCTAAGGTAAATAATTGATAATGAGCTAGTATACTAGTGATGCGCGTGGAACCAGCACTTTCCGACAGGCTCCCATTCAAGGCCCGGTGCACTCAGTGCGCCATTGTCTATGGCGCGCATGCGCCGTAGATATCAGTGCCCGATTTTCTGCAAATATAATACGTCGGCAGAATGGCTTGGCTGGGCAAAGCAACGTACCCGTACGTCGCTTTGAATTTCCCGCCATGCAGGCGGTGAGCACGTGCCGCAAGCTCCGTGACCGTGCCCGCAGGACCCGCAAACTGTCCACCGGTGTCCCGTGATCGTGTCATGGAGCTGCAGAACAGGGGGATGCCTTTGTAAACCAGGCATTTGCCTGTTCTGCCTAGTGACAGGACAGTGATCGTCTGTTCCCCGTCATCGGGAGCAGTGATCAGTGTCGTGTCACTGGTAGTCTAGCCCCCACACAGTTAGAATCACTCCCTAGGACACACATAACCCCTTCTTCGCCCCCAAGTGGTTAACCCCTTCCCTGCTAGTGTCATTTGCACAGTAATCAGTGCATTTTTATTGCACCGATCGCTGTAAATGACAATGGTTCCAAAATAGCACTCTCTTGATAAACGTAAGATGTTTTTTATAAAAATGGCATAAAACTATCCCATATTTTGTAGACACTATCACTTTTGCGCAAACCGATCAATAAACACTTATTGCGATTTCCTTTACCAAAAATATGTAGAATACGTATCGGCCTAAACTGAGATTATATATATATATATATATATTATATATATATACAGTGCGGAAAATAAGTATTTGAACACCCTGCTATTTTGCAAGTTCTCCCACTTGGAAATCATGGAGGGGTCTGAAATTGTCATCGTAGGTGCATGTCCACTGTGAGAGACATAATCCAAAAAAAAAAATCCAGAAATCACAATTTATGAATTTTTAACTATTTATTTGTATGATACAGATGCAAAGAAGTATTTGAACACCTGTCTATCAGCTAGAATTCTGACCCTCAAAGACCTGTTAGTCTGCCTTTAAAATGTCCACCTCCACTCCATTTATTATCCTAAATTAGATGCACCTGTTTGAGGTCATTAGCTGCATAAAGACACATGTCCACCCCATACAATCAGTAAGAATCCAACTACTAACATGGCCAAGACCAAAGAGCTGTCCAAAGACACTAGAGACAAAATTGTACACCTCCACAAGGCTGGAAAGGGCTACGGGGAAATTGCCAAGCAGCTTGGTGAAAAAAGGTCCACTGTTGGAGCAATCATTAGAAAATGGAAGAAGCTAAACATGACTGTTAATCTCCCTCGGACTGGGGCTCCATGCAAAATCTCACCTCGTGGGGTCTCAATGATCCTAAGAAAGGTGAGAAATCAGCCCAGGACTACACGGGAGGAGCTGGTCAATGATCTGAAAAGAGCTGGGACCACCGTTTCCAAGGTTAGTGTTGGTAATACATTAAGACGTCATGGTTTGAAATCATGCATGGCACGGAAGGTTCCCCTGCTTAAACCAGCACATGTCAAGGCCCGTCTTAAGTTTGCCAATGACCATTTGGATGATCCAGAGGAGTCATGGGAGAAAATCATGTGGTCAGATGAGACCAAAATAGAACTTTTTGGTCATAATTCCACTAACCGTGTTTGGAGGAAGAAGAATGATGAGTACCATCCGAAGAACACCATCCCTACTGTGAAGCATGGGGGTGGTAGCATCATGCTTTGGGGGTGTTTTTCTGCACATGGGACAGGGCGACTGCACTGTATTAAGGAGAGGATGACCGGGGCCATGTATTGCGAGATTTTGGGCAACAACCTCCTTCCCTCAGTTAGAGCTTTGAAGATGGGTCGAGGCTGGGTCTTCCAACATGACAATGACCTGAAGCACACAGCCAGGATAACCAAGGAGTGGCTCTGTAAGAAGCATATCAAGGTTCTGGCGTGGCCTAGCCAGTCTCCAGACCCAACCCCAATAGAGAATCTTTGGAGGGAGCTCAAACTCTGTGTTTCTCAGCGACAGCCCAGAAACCTGACTGATCTAGAGAAGATCTGTGTGGAGGAGTGGGCCAAAATCCCTCCTCCAGCGTGTGCAAACCTGGTGAAAAACTACAAGAAACGTTTGACCTCTGTAATTGCAAACAAAGGCTACTGTACTACTGATTTTCTCAGGTGTTCAAATACTTATTTGCAGCTGTATCATACAAATAAATAAATAAACAAATAAATAGTTTAAAAAATCATACATTGTGATTTCTGGAATTTTTTTTTTGATTATGTCTCTCACAGTGGACATGCACCTACGATGACAATTTCAGACCCCTCCATGATTTCCAAGTGGGAGAACTTGCAAAATAGCAGGGTGTTCAAATACTTATTTTCCGCACTATATATATATATATATATATATATATATATATATATATATATATATATATATATATATATATATATATATATATACACACACACACACACGTTTTTTTTTTTTTTTAGGGATATTATAGAAAAAAAGTTAAAAATATTGCTTTTTTTATTTTATTTACACTCTTTTCTTATAACACGCAAAAAAAAACCCAGCAGAGATGATTAAATACCACCAAAAGAAAGCTCTATTTGTGGGGGAAAAAAGGACGTCAATTTTGTTTGGGTACAACGTCGCACGAGTGCACAATTGTCAGTTAAAGCGACTCAGTGCCGAATTGCAAAAAGTGCTCAAAAAGCGCTCTGGTAAAGAATAGGGTCAATTCTTCCGGGGCTGAAGGTGGAAGATCTCTGCACAACCAGAAATGTGCAGATTTTTGGACTCGGTGAATGGAAATCTGCTCTGAAAAACGAGCCTCAAAACATCTAATCCTTACATCACATAAACGTTCTTCATACTGAAAGATTTATTTTTCAATTACAAGCACACAAATGTAACAATGTAATATTTGGGGGTCTCCATACAGAACATTGTACATTCCCGGGTGAGTGATGAGAGATGGAGGAGAACATTTAGTGAGATAAGGACTATTAGTCGAAGTAAAACTGACAGTGAACGGAGTTCAGATCACCAGAATTAGACGATGAGCGAACACAAGAACAGAACATGTACATGATGGCTACACTTACAACACCGAAAATTCCTAACATAACCCAGAATTCCCAAATCTCGAAATCTGGAGACTCTCCACACAAAATTCCAACAGATGTTCTGTTTTACACACCGATGTGAGATCCCAGGACCCGGCCTGTCCCATTCTGGAGGGGAAGAAACCTGAACATGGAAATGTAATGTCGTGGACACACAAACGTCAAATGTGACCAACTGATTTCATGATGGATTTTTTTTTTTTAATTGTTAAATTAATGGGTTTAGTCCTGCTTTAAAACTGATCCCCAGTCTTCTTTTCAGTCTTGCAACCGTTCCTCTCCTGAACTGAAATGGTTTACTTGGATTAGCACACTGAGCTTCTTACAATGTGCATTAGAAGATGCAGCAAGTCAAATACATTCTTGTGCATCACCGACAGGAGGGCCCCATCGCAAGCCGGCCCAACAATCTTAAAGCAGAGGTCCACCAATTTTTTAAGACCGCAGCTACAAATACTGCAGCTGCTGACTTGTAAAATAAGGACACTTACCTGCCCAGGGCGCCCACGATGTTGGCACCTGAAGTTGATCTACCGCTCGGCTCTCTTCTTAAGGGAGCCTTGCGGCTTCACTTGCTGGTTCCCTACTGTGCATGCAATACTTGCGCTGCGCTATCCCACTGGTCCTTGCTGTCTTCTGAGACCTGTGCATCTCACAGGAGACAATGAGGGAGACTGAGAAGGCGCCGGAAATGGCGTAGATACCAGCGGGTGGCCTCGTACACACGCTCGGTTTACTCAGCAAGAAAATTGCTGGCAGAGCTTGCTTGCCAAGTAAACCGAGCGTGTTTATGAGGCTTTCAGGTTTCTTGACAAGAAAACTGCCCAGAATCTAGACGAGAAAAATAGAGAACATGTTCTCTATTTTCTCGTTGTGAGATTCTCGGTGGCGTTTTCCTGCGGAGAAACCGGAGAGTGTGTATACTTACCTGTCGCCGTGGAAACCCGCGCATTCTGGAAATGACTGACGCAGTAGCGCGGTAGCTTCCTAGGCATAGGTAGAGTGTAGCAAGATGGCGGTGACGGCATCGAATGTGACGAGCGCATGCCCGTCATAGTCGATGACGTCACCAGGTTTGTTCTATTCAAAGGAACCGCTGTGTCTGTACAATAAAAAAATTGGTGAACCTCCGCTTTAAGATCTTTTAGTGTTGGCCGGCTTGCGATGGGACCCTCCTGTCGGTGATGCACAAGAATCTATTTGACTTGCTGCAGCTTCTAATGCACATTGTAAGAAGCTCAGTGTGCTAATCCAAGTAAACCATTTCAGTGGGAGTGTCTGTACACTTGGGAGATTGTTGCCAAGAATCTCATCAGGAAAAACAATGTTTTTTTTCCTGACAAGATTCTGGCCTGTGTGTACAGGGCTTGAAGGTAGGACAGTGAAATGGGAAGAGCTGTAATTGTTACTGTGATAGTAAAGGAGCACTGTCTTTGGTGCGGGTGATGTGGAGGGGGTTCTGTGATATGGGGGGGATTTAATGTGAAAGGGGAGAGTAGTGATATTTAGAAAGGGGGAAGTGTGATATGAGGAGGGGGTTGTGATGTGAGGAGGGGGGAAGCTGTGATGTGGGGGGAGTTGTGATTGCAAGGGGAACTGTGGTGTTGGGTGGGTGGGGCTGTTATCTGAGGAGGAAAGCGCTGATGTGAAAGAGGGGTTTTGATACAAGGGGGGCTCTGATGTGAGGAGAGGGGGCTCACATGTGAAATGGGGTGACAGTGATGTAAGGGGAGATATGTGAGGAGAGGGGGTGATGTAAGTGGGGCTATGATGTGAGGAGAGGGGGCACTGATGTGAATGGGGGGTCTGTAAATTGAAAGAGGGGACTGAAGACACTGATGTAGAAGGGGGGGGGACTATGATGTGAAGGACCAGAGTCATAGGAAAAAAAATTGGTTTGGCTTCTGGAGAAAGGGAAATATTACTGACCGGACCCCCATGAATGGTAATTCGGTACTCCTGGATCTGCCATGACCTGCAGGATAATATGCTCTCCAGAAGTCATTTTCCGGCACAGAGCACATCCTTTGTACAGATTACACAGGAGAACCCCCAAAAAAGTAAAGAAAAATGGAAACACAAGGAATGCAAAAAGAGCAAATGCAGGCATCAAATAGCGCAGAACGGCATATGTGTAACAGGTGAGCCGGGGCTTCAATATAATTAGAAGAGTAACACCGATAACTGGGAATCAATGAATGCGTAAGACGACTCTTCACTCCGGCCTTCCACTGAGAGGGGGTCAGCGATGACACAAACCACTTGCCGCATTCTTGTCATTGCAAAACCGCGCGCCTGTTCTGTTCTGACATTCCTTCACTTCCTGTGAGCCCCCCGTCAGGAGGGAGGTGGTCCTGGAGATCCTGTGGAGATCATCAGAGGTGCTGACAAATATGACTGACAGCAGAGAACATAGACCTATGGGAGGTGGGGGGTACAAAGGTTTACCAGCTGGTTCCAGCCGGTTAGGACTGTCCCTAATAACCCCAAAAACTCCTGGGACAGGTTAACTGATATGCTCTAAAGCCAAACCTGTAAGAAAATAGGAGGCTCATTCAGATTGTGTGGCCCCTTCACATTTTACAAATAAAGGGCCAGATTCAGAGAGCGATTACGCCGGCGTAACAGGAGATGCGCGGCGTAAGTCTAATTGTGCGCGTGCGTTTCGATGCACCTCATCCCCAAAACGAGATACGCAAAAAATCTACTTTTTTTTGTCCAGCGTAATTTCGTTAGACAGGCGCATCCGTCCGCGCAAAACCGCGCTAGGCACACCATTGATTTGCTATTCAAATATGCTAATGAGGGAGTTACGGGGACCCACAAAAGAACGTTGGTGCAGCGCAGGCTACGCTCTGTGCGCAACAGCAAATTGCCCTGTCTAAAATTAGACCATATAAAAGCTGGTCTAAAATTACAAAATTTGTCTACATGTCAGATAAAGCAACACTGTTAGTGAAGAGCTGAGCAGTCACACATGTTGCCCAACAAACGGTATGCCAACAGTGGCATCCATGCTCATAGCTATACTACTGACTTTAGATGAGCAAAGAAGGAGGAGGGCACTGAGGAGGGCACTGGATTTTTTTTTTTCTAAATAATTTTTTTTGCTTATATAAACTTTTCAATTTAATCTAATCTAATACAATACAATATTCTTAGCTGATACAAGCCCCTCAATCTTCACTCTTCACGGGAGAGGATATATCACACACGCCTAGACATCTATGGCATGAGTGATTCTGAGGTGTCTCGCATCTTCAGATTTACCCCTCATGCCATCATGGAATTAACCACAACCCTGCAGGAGGACATCACCAGCCCAACACATGACACCACCCATGACACCCATGACAGCTACATATACAATCAGAGCCCCATCCCCACAGATTGCGAACAGAACATGTATGGGGACAGCTGGCTGGTTGGTGAGTGACATGGGTGGCAGGCATGACTGCCCCCCCCCATGATGCACACATCACAAGGGGCACATGTACTACTAACATCCTCCTGTCTTTTCCCTTCAAGGTGACTCTGCATATGCACTGGGACCCCATCTCATGCCAGCTCACATTATGCATCTTTGCACGTTAAACACACACATTAATCATGGCACAATGAGAATGCATGCATGCAGACCACTGTGGTCCCTAGCACAGACACATCACATCCTCATCACATTGGATTGGCACCAGTCCACCATGCAGGACTTGTGAGCAGCAACGCCACGCCAAGGCTCCAATTATGTCACTGTACATTCATACACCATTCACACGGACCTGGGGATCACTTCTCCCTGGTCCTGGGGAACCCTTCTCCACCAAAATTGAGGGTGACACCCCTTTTCCCGCAGGAATGTCACCCCCACATTCCCAAATCATACACAAACAGAACCAAAAAAAAAAAAATGACCAGCAAAAATAAAAAATGGCCATCAAAAATATAATTTAAACAAAATAACAACAAAGAAAACACATAAAAGACAAAAATCACTCTCAAAGACACGTCACAAACAAACGCTAATAAACAACAGAACAAAAGCACCTTGCTGTATAGGGAGGGATACAAAGGGATGTACTTTGGCAAAGGAAGTGTGTTTCTGTCTGTCTATTTAAGCTGTCTGCGTAGTTCACTAAGTTGCCCGGGTCCACTTCCAAAGTCACTGATTGCGCCGTTCCCGAGTTGTGAGCATGCGCACAGAGGTGCTGACCATGGTCTGCTTCAAGCGCGCATGCGCGAGCCGGCCCTTCATTTGCATGGGGTCACGGCTCATTTTCAATGTAACACGCCCATGTTCTTCCCAATTTGGTATTACTCCGCCTTACGCCTCTGAAATAACGTTGCACAGGCGCACATTTCTGTGTAAAAGCGACGAGAATAGGGTAATTGCGCCGCTACATTGCGCCAGTCTAACGTAAAGGCGGTGCGCTACGCCGGTCCAATAATGCGCAGATGTACCTGAATCTGGCCCAAACTGTTTAGGTGTAAAATATTAGATTTACATTCAAGCATACCTTACCCCTATCTTTATCACTGAACTTCCGGGAAGACTCCCGGGGGAATGCAGGACAGGCAAAATTTCACAAAAAAGCACTCCTGCCCATTGCAAGACTGTCTTCTCTTCAGGTCTTGGCTGCTCTGTGTTTCCCAGGATCTTGCCGGAAGGACAGTGACATCATCCTTACCTAGGAAAAGATACGTCATCAGCACGCCGACAAGCTTGATTCAAAGTGCAAATTTAGGGGGTCTCCAACTAGTGGCCCTCCAGCTGTTGAGAAAGTCCCATGAGGCATTGCAAGGCTGACAGTTGCAAGCATGACAGAGGCATGATGGGACTTGTAGTTTTTCAACAGCTGGAAGGCCACCAGTTTGAGACCCCTGGTGCAAAGGCTCTTCTTTATTGCGTGATCACACAGCAGGATATTTCGGGACTACACAGGCAAACCACACTTTAGGCCTCTCTCCTTGTGACTTGCTACACAAAGTAACAATGTTGCAGTCTGATCACTGGAGGAAAGAAAACCGAACTTCCTCCTGCCTGCAGCAGACTGATGACATCATCTCAGCCTAGGCAAAGTCACTGAACTGGGTTGTTACACCACTTGTACCTACAGGTAAGCCTATAAAAAGGCTTACCTGTAGGTACTGTAAATATCTCCTAAACCTGTACAGAGATATTTAATATACTGTAAAAGCTTACGCCAACATCATCGGCACATGCGCACTGAGGAAACAAGCCACTTGTGCCATTTCTTCCGCAGCCATGCGCGCGGGAGTGACATCATCACGGCTCCAGCCAATCACAGCGCCGGAGCATGGCAAACCCAGAAATATTATTTCCGGGAGACATGTCGCCGGTCACATCGGTGAGCGGGACTGCTGCAACAGCTTTGATCTAAGGTAAATATTTCATAATGAGCTAGTATGCCAGTTTTGCTAGGCAGAAACACAAATCTCAGTCTTCCTCCAATCACAGCATCCCCCCCACACAGAAAGCAAAGAGGAAGTAAACCCTAATGGGTTCTACTTCCTTTTTTGCTCCCTGCAAATTAAAAGCATAATGGGCTAGTATGCATCACATACTAGCCCGTTATGTGACACTTACCTGCAAACAAAGCCTGCGCGCTGTTCCCTGTGCAGGCCTCAAACATCTTCGCCCCTCTTCCTCCCGGGCACCGCCGACTCCAGCTCTGTGGCTAGCTAGAGCCACGTGACATCACTCCTGTGCATGTGCACAAGAGCCGTCAGTCACGGCACACACTGGAAAGAAACGGCATGGAGGTTAGTTTCTTCACAGCACATGCGCCAATGACAACATTGGCGCACTACAAGTGAAATACCGTCTAAACGGCACACGTTTAGGAGATATTTCGACTACCTATAGGTAAGCCTAGGCTTACCTATAGGTAGAAGTCACACCGGTGTCAGTACAGTGACAGTGCATATTTTTTAGAACTGATCACTGTATTTGTGTCACTGGTCCCCAGTGTCAGTTAGTGTCCGACTTGTGCCCCGCAATGTCGCAGTTCCATTCAAAATGGTCGCTGCCATTACTGCTAAAAAAAAGGGGGGGGCCATAAATCTATCCTATAGTTTGTAGACACTATGACTTTTGCACAAACCAATCAATATACGCTTATTGTAGCAGAATACATATTGGCCTAAACCTATTTTGTGTGTATGATTGTGTGTATGTATATATATATATGTTTTTGTGTGTGTGCATATATGTATGTATATATAAATATATGTGTGCGTGTATGTGAGTGCAAATATATTGTAGGTTTGTTTTTGTTTTTTGTGTGCAAATTTTTGTATGTTTCTGTGTGTATGTGTAAAACCAAATTAAGGTCCCATCTGTACTGAAATATTTTTTTCATATAAAATGCTAGCGTAGGCTACAAACAGTACAAAGAATAGCGTGCGAAACAGAGACATCGCCTAAAGACTCGAGCGGGTTTAGGGAGAAAAAGGCCGGGGGACACAAGCATTTAAAAAATAAATAAAAAAAAAATCACTGTATTTGTCGCCTCTTCCTCATTAGAGAAGATAGAGAATTTTATGCATGCTCTATTTATTGTGATTTTGTGCACATGGGGGGGGGGGGGGGTGATGTGTCCTGAGCGATGTGCCACGGCTCATTCATTCCAGTGAAAGATTTGCTGAATCTCGGGCTGTGTCAGCGCAACGTGCCTGGGTCCATGTCAGCGGCCGGCTTACTCATAGGAAACAAATTCCAATTTACAACTCCAGACTATAATCCCCCCCCCCCCATCTCTCTCTGGCCAACATTGTGCTATCGCTGGGAAGACACTGGAGCTGTAAGGAGTGCAGCAAGTAAGTGGCCTGTCCTTGTCACT